>VSMD01133725.1:0-57577 GCA_008750895.1 Mirza zaza | reverse complement strand
GGGGGGGAGTCCAGCCCCTCTTCCCCTCCCTCTCGTCCTCGCTAACCGGCCGGGGGTGCCCAGCCCACAGCCCTCAGCGAAGGGGGACGGTTTTCACCCCCGGCATCGCCCGGTTACCCCGGCGGCTCTGCCCAGACGCCAGAGCAGCTACTTAGGGCAGCAGGCGCCGTTCCGGGTGAAAGGCCACCTAATTCTCTCCTCACAGGGGGACCAACCCTCAACCCGCAACCGGCATTTCTGGAAGGGTCTCCTGGTCAGGGGTCCAAGAAGGTGTCTGTCAAGAAGGGAGGAGAGGAAGCGGCCCGGCCTGAGAGGCTCCGAGGTATGTAAGGGACTGGAGACCAAGAGTCAGGGGTGGGGTTCAAGTCGTGTCTCCACCACCAACCACCTGTGAGTCTTTGGACAAGTTGCTTAACTTCTCTGAGCCTGTGTCTTCAGATATCAATAAGACAACAATCTAAACCATCCTACAGATTTACAAAGGTAAAACAGCACATGTGAACATTCCCTGCACTTAGACACCCAATAAGTGCAGGTTCAGTTGGGATCTCTTCTTGAATGAGGAGAGTACTTTGCAAACAATATAGCATAGAGTAAATGGCAGTGGCTACTCTATCACTATCCCAAGTGTTGCTGGCTCGCGTGAGAGAAACTGAATCTCAGGTTACACGACCATTGCCTAAAGGCTTTAATCAGGGGCTGACTTGGCATCAGGAGCCCAGTCTTGGTCTTGCTAGAAATGAGGGCCCACCCTCTGGGTTCCATGGCCAACACACACCCGCATGGTCTGCCTCCCTGGCTTCCCACCTTGGGCCTCTCTGCCCCAGGTTTGGGCTCCACTCCCCGAAGGGATGCATCGACAACCCAGTCCACAAACCCAAGTGTAGCCTTCCCACCTCCCTGAGCCTCTTGTCCCTAGAGCATCCTCACGGGTCCCTTCCCGTGTCTGGCCACAGGCCAGCGTGAACTCTCCCAGGGCCCGGGCGTGGGAAATTCTGGGGAGCGGATGCCTTCATGCCCGCTGCAGCCCGTTTCCTCTGGGCGCGAGGCGGACTTTCTCCGTGGGGACGCTTCTCCCCCTCCGCAGACAGGCACTGGCCGGCTCAAGCCCTGCACCCTCCTGCTGAGAGACTTGGGGCTGGGGAGAGCAGGGCGTCTCGTGCACTTGAGGGGTTTCCTCCCTTCCTCTGGCAGGCCTGGAGGGTGGCGCCAACTTTGTCTCCCAGTGTCCCCTCTGACCTGCCCCTCTGAAGCTGGACGACTGTGCGGGGAGCGTTCCTGGCTTGGTATGAGCACACCGAGTAGCTTCGCGATGCAGGCGAGCAAGAAACGCTCCCTGGAGTGTCGGGGCCACCCCGAGAGGGCCTTGGGTCATCATGCTGCCTTGCCCTTTGGCCCTGGTCTTAACAGTGCCTCAGGTCGACCCGACGCACAGATGCCATTTCTGGGGCCTCAGAGGGGCCACTGCAGCCGAGCTCGAGGTCCCACAAACGCACTTGGAGGCCGATTCGCTCTTTTGCGCGACAGCAGCACCAAGGCCGTGGGGACCGCGGCATCTCCCTGGGTAAGGGGACCCGGATGGCAGGTCCCCAGGGGTCTGGGACTGACCCCAGGAAATGGCAGGAGGAGGGACATTCCCCTTGGGGTGTGAGCAGCAGGGACAATACCCGGACACTTGTCAGAGCGCTAGGCCCCCGTGGCCCCAGCGCTGAGTGCGACGCCGCACACGCATCTAATTCCTCTCCTGTCTGAAACCAGATGGTCTGTGCTGTCCTCCCGTCACGCGGCTGACGACACGGAGCTGCCAACGAGCGGCTCCCTCGGCATGAAGGGAAGCTCGGCTCTTCCGTTCAGCGCTCTCGGCCCTCGTCCTGCTAGATCGCCTCTACCTGTCAAGAGCTTTTCAGATTCTGATTTGTTCCTCTGATGTACACACGGCCCTCATCCTCGAACGCGGCAGTTCCCTGGGCCATCCTCCAGGGACTGCGGGAGGTGCTGGCCGGGCCGAGGACGGCCTGCAAGTCCCTGCGAGGCTCAGCCCGGCCCTCGGCACAGGCGACGGCTAGTGCGAGCTCCCCGTTGGGAGACCGTCACACGGCGCCCATCTGCACGGAGCCCTTGTCACGCGTGTGGCGCACACGCCTCATCAGCCAGTCTAATAGGCAAGAGGAGGGAACGAGCCGCATCTGCACGCTTATTCCTGGCACGCCCAACCTGGGGCCTGAGGCCTGGTTCCGCGCCAATCCCAGTCGCGAAGGGGGCGGGGTGCCAACGAGGCAGCGGCTCGAGGAGCGACTCTCGCAGCCTCCCAGGAGAAGGGGACGGAGGAGCAGGGATCGGTCCAAGCATGATCACGGGAGGACACAGGGATGTGAGAAGCCACCGGAAAGGTCACATGAATGTTTATTACATACAAAAGAAGGAAAAGGAGAAAAAGATTTCCAAAGCCATATTTCAAGGATTTAAAAAAAACACAAACGTGGAATGCCAAAGAGATGCCATGCTTTATATATTTATAGTAGAACGCGTGTGTATGTATAACTATGTACACGGAGCTATGTACACAGGTTTTGTCGTCATACGTGGTGTTTTTCACCGCACGGACAGCGATACTGCTTGAGTTAGGGATTTAAAGCTGGCAGAAGGCTGGAGAAACGGAACCCTGTCCGCGGCCAAGGTCTGGGGGTGCCGTCCTGGGGCGCCCGGAACACTGAGCCGCAGCAGGCCTGGGCACGTCTGGAAGCTTTCCGAGGTCTCCGCCATTAGTTTTCTTCCAAGAAGGGCTCCGGTCATTGGAACGGGCTGGAAACCACGCCGTGTGACGTGGGTGGGCCTGTGCGGGAGCGAGACAGGGAGCCCCGGGAGGTCAGGGGGTGCGCCGTCTGCGGACGGCGAAAATGCACAGCAATTAGTTTAACAGACAGAGAGACTCAGACAGCGCCAGTCATGGGATCGAAACACTGCAGATCACGGCATGACACTCGTCTGCGTGGGAAGTCTGCAGGTGCACACGGGACCGTTGCCTTGTTTCTGCATGTGCTGTTCAGAGCAGCAGGCGCCACGCACAGCCTGTGGAGAGGCCAGCCCCGTGTCCCCATGGGGAGGTTGCCACAGGAGCCCGTTACAGCCTCCTCCGCCCTGTCGCCCTGCGTGAAACAGCCGTCCAGGGCTAGCCCCGAACACAGGTGAACGGGGCCTCCCTCCCCTCCCCTCCTCACCGGCTCCTGTGCCAGGGTGTGTTTTGGGGGTGCAGGAACAGAAAGTGGCTTCAGAAGAGAGGACTGGCTGCGGCCCGGGACAGCACTGTCCCCTCTCCCCAGGACAGGCCCACCGCCCCCACGGGAGGCCCAGCTGGGGGCCTGGCGGACGGGCACGGCCACCTTTGGTGTGGTTGGGTGCTGAGAACACGGACGCTGGGAGGAAGAGCTCAGAGTCTAGGGGCCGTGGAGAGAAGGGACAGCGCGTGCGTCTGGGCTGGGTGGGTGGGGGTGGAACGAGGGCAGAAGTGCTGCCAGCCACTGCCCACCCTGGAGGAGGGCGCAGGCTTCTCCGTCCGCAAGTCCCCATGCTGAGTCTCGGACATGCCCTGTCCCGCTTCCCGCAGCCGTGGAGGGGGCCGTGAGTGTGCATGTGCGTGTACTTCTGCCCAGCGGGGGAGAAAAGACCAGCCTGGGTGGCTGGCATTTCCACAAATCCAGGCAGGGAGGGAGAGGGGCTGAGACCAAGGTTCCCCAGCTAAACCCAAGCAAGACGACTTTTCCCGGAAATGCAGGACACACAAGCCGGACCCTGCCGTCTGCCTCCTGCCCTCTGCGGTGGCGGTGGAGGGGAGTGGGATGGGGCTCAGGAGGTGAGGCCTGGCGGGACAGGACAGCTTGCCTCCCTCTGCTCAGGGGGGCTGGCCTTCGAGTCCTTGGCTCCGACAAAATCGGGACAATGATGGCTGCCCGGGCCCCTCTTTGTTCCCAACCTAGAGATGGTCAAACGGAGGCACAAGGCAGTCGGAGAGATGCGGACAGTCATAACGTCACCGAGGCCGAAACTCACTCCTTGGCCTCTGGGGGACATTGGCGGTCACTCTGGTTGGGATTCATCCTAGCTCTGGGTGGCCAGGGATTTAGGGTGGGTCCACGGTCATGTGAGCACAAGCGCTTCCGGGTCTCTGTGCTCCTGTGAACACCCAGAGCTCTAAGAACCTCAAGGGAAGAAAGCGGAGGGAGGCGGGACCCTGGGCTGTCAGGGCCTGCTCAGGCTGGCCTGCTCATGCTATCTGAAGCCGCCAGCTGGTCCAGAAGGAGCACTGTCGCTCTGGCCAAGCTGGCCGCTTACTCCCTTACAACAGGCGCACAGAACTCTCTCGAGGGGGAAGCACAGCCCACCTTGCGGTCTCACCTGAGGAGGCTGGGCGGCAGGGAGGGGACCAGGGCCTCTCCACCCAAGCACGGGACCACGAGGCCGCGCACACTCGCGGAGCTGGCTGAGTGATGGGCAAGGCGGGCGCTGTCCCTGCGGGGCACTGCCAAGCTTCTCATTAAGGCCCACAGAGAGCAGACTGTCTCCGCAGCCTCAGGCCACTTCCGTCCTGCGGGGCCGGCAGACGGGCAGCAAGGACCTGGAGCTGCTCCCCAGCTGAGGACTCCAACCGCGTACAAGGTCACGGAGCGGGGTAGCACTGCTGCAGCCGGGGCGGGCGGGGCGGGGCACTTTAAAAGGGCTCTCCCTCCTCCAGTCCCTCCCATAAAGTCCTCCAAACGAGCCCAGCATGCGGGAGGAGCAGTGACAGTGCACGGTGTCTTCAATCATTAACTGGCAACTGACACACACTCACGACATGTCGCCGAGCGGTTACACGGCGCTCCTCGCTTTCTGTGCCCGCATTACTGGCACTGCCAGACACGGCAGCGTGATTAAAGCCCGAGGGGGGCCTGGGAGGCTGGGCGGGCCCTCAGGGGCCCGGGGTCCCAGAAGAGCTGGGTGCAGGCGTCGTGGAAGGAAACTCCTGAGAGTGCGCCTGTCTGGGCGGGAGGGTTAGCTAAAGAAAACGTCTAGGGTTTTGTTCGGGGGATTTTTTTGTGTTTTAAAGAGCCAAGCTGGTGCCACTGTCATCTCAGCTTCACTCTCCTCCTTGGGAACCTCAGGCCTTTGGAAGACGTTTGTCCTGGTCCTGGGCCTTCAGCCCCACCCTGCTTTGGCCTTTGGCTCAATGTTTGGGGTCCGCGTATGGTTTTGTTTTTGAGATCTGGGCCCTTTTACTCTCGGGGGAAAGTTAATCCTACGACATCTTTCTTTCTGCATGGCCTTTTCGCACATGTCCTCCCCACTGCCCTGATCCCTGGGCACCTCGTGCAGCTGGAGCCCTGGACTGGGGGCAGGCAAGCTTGTCCTGCGTGCTAGGACCCGGCAGCACCTCCTACCGCTGTCACTCTTACAGCTCCATAAGCGACACCCTCCGGGCTCACAAGGGAGCGTGGGTTTGTGGGCTGCCAGGGTGGTGGGGGCAGGGGGCCTTGGGGGGCAGGGTGGAACATCCAGCCATTGCTCAGGTTTCTCGTTTCACCCTATTGCTTCTGAGCAGGTTCGGGCCCTTCCAGACCCCCTCTTTTGGCCCCCTGCTGTTCCCCTCCTTCTGGGGGCGGTAAGGAGTGCTTTGGCACAGGCTGCGTAGGGGCCACACCTGGCCACTCCCTCGTCCTGCCACTCGGGAGCTGAGAGTTCAGGGGCACACGGTTACCCTCTTGGAGCTGAAGTCCTGACGTCTGCAACTCAGCACAGACCCTCCCTCCCAGAGGCACGGCGCTCTCTGGCACACGGTAAGGGCCATGGTGCCTGCTAAGGGCCGACACGGGGGGCTGTTCTTGTCCCTGGGCTGGCGCTGGGGCTGGGACAGCAGAGGAAGGGAGCCACACTGCATGCCACTTCCTTACCCACCCTCAGCTGCAGCCAGAGGCTGGCTCCAGGGCAGGCCACCTGCGTGCAGGGCTGGGGCAGGGTCCCTGCAGAGGCAGGCGGGAGGGGTGCAGGCACCAAGCCAGGGGCCATCTGCCTCCTGTGCTCACGCAGAGACTCAGGCTTTCCTGGCCCCAAATCCTCAGCTCTAAAACTGACTCAGAACTCAGCACAAGATCCACAGTCTCCATCGCCTACGGGACATGCCCGGCCACCAGGAACTCACGCTTGCTCCAGAGTCCCGCTCTGGCCACTCTGATCACAGTGTCACAATTAGGCAACAGGAGCTTCTCGTCACTATGACGTTCCCTGCACACCTGTGACTCCTGCCTCACACGCCCACAGCCAGGGACACCCTACCGAGTTCTGGCCAGCAAAAGGCACAACCGCGTGACGTGCCCTGCAACTTCCGCACCGTCAGCCTCACGGCGAGCTATTGAGGCCAAGCCCAGCTTGGTCGCCAAAGGGCTGTGTGTCACCTGAGTGCTTGCTGGCACGAAAACCTTAATTTTCAGCTGGCTGGTGTCTGAGAAATAAACTGCGGCCGTCTAATGATCTGAGTGGCCAGCTCAGACTACTTGGACTAAACTAGCCCTGTCCCTGGCTGATGAAGAGGACCCTGCTAAGACTAATTTAGAGGGATGCGATTCGAACCGGTCCAATCTGCGTGGCCACCCTCAGCCACCCGTTGTTGGGGGGAGGGAGGGACGGCTGGTGGCATCAGTCACCGGGGAAGGCGCTTCCTCCTGAGGCTTTTGGGCTCGCAGGGCAGGTCGGAGCGTGGCCCCAGGTGAGGGGCGGCTCCGGGGGCAGGTGGCCTTGCAAGCACACAAACCTGTATTGAGCATCCCACAAGGGCGCATGGTGACACCTGCCACTCCAGAAAATCCCACCCGTGTCTGGATTGTGTCACCAGACATGGGACACAATTGCTATCTCTGCTCCACCCCTCCGAAGCCGCCCCCAGCGCAAGCCAGGAGGACAAGCGTCTCCTCCCCCACTGGGGGCGCAGCCCTCCTGGGCCTGTCATGGCACAGGCGTCAGGCAAGCTCGGGCTGCGTGGGGTGAAGAGCTGTGGGCTGGGAGCCATGGGGGTGGGGGCGGCGAGACCCTCGTTTCCCTCCGCAGAAGCTATTTTATACATTGCAGGGCGGCTATATGATGAGCTTCCTTAAGAGCCACCGGCCGCCAACCCGGAGTATGCTGTCTTCACGGCAAAAGGGTCTGGCTTTTGGGTAAAACCCAAATCTGAGCCCAGGCCTTGAAGACGCAGAGGCGTCCAAACAGGACCGCAGCAGACAGGGGAGACACGGACACCGCTAGGTGTTCTGGAAGTGCAGCCTAGGCCTGGGCGGTTAGGGAGGAGGGCACGACGCCCAGCAGGGCTGAGGGTAGGCAGCAGGCAGGACAGGCGGGGGCAGAGGACCCACCCCGTGTCCAGCCAGAGCCCAGGGCTGGGCGAGTTCCGCAGGGGTCCTGCTTCTCCTGGAGGTCAGGGAGCCGTCCAGCCTGCTGGGAGCTGAGACCTGTCCCCACAGGGCTGGGGTTAGAGAGCCCAGTGGACGGGCGAGGGGCTGGGACCCTCTGTGGTGGGCACTGCCGCCCAGCCCTCCCGCCCAGCAACAGAGAGGGCGGGCAGACAGGTCCCCTCTCCAGCCCTGTCCAGCCCCCATGGAGTCACCAGGGGATTCGCAACAGATTAACACACACGCACACGCCTCTCTCAAAGAGGGAATGGCACAACGGCCAGCGGGGCCAGAACCTCAGCTTTGGGCCAGTCCTACCTGTCAGTGCTTCCTATGTTAGGAAAAAAATGAAAAGAAGGAAACAGACACGTAAATGTCCATCCTATTACCATAATCTCAATCTCCTTTCTCCTAATTTCAGATCGACACTTGATCCACAGTAACCTGGACAACGTGTGCTGGTTTCTGCCTCGTTGGGGATCTAACTGTGCAACAGCCACATACAGAGGAGCTCCTTGGGGCAGGGGCTGGTGGTCCCTTTGCAACGGAAGGAACTCCTGTGTAACGGGACAGTCTTATCCTCTAATGCGTCTGTTTCAAGTGGGATTTTCAGATCGAGGTCCACAACCCATCCGATTGTGTTGCCGTTCTGAAACTCCAAAGCCCTCACATGGTAAGATTGTCCCCTAAACTTATTTAGTGGGAGTATTGGACTTGAACTGAGGTGAGGCTATTTACAGTTCTTATTGATCCCAATTAATCTGACTCATCACATGTTTTTCTGCAGAAATATTCACATGCTGGATAGTGGGTGGCATGGTCCAGACTCTGCCAGGGTGTCATGAAAATATTCGGTGCATGGATCATCTTATCTCTCTCAAATCTAAAATTTCTGAATTAAGAGATCCATCTGGCCTAAGAATTTCAGGAAAAGGAGTATGGGCCAAAAATGGCGTAAGTATGATGTGAATGGCCGCCGGTCTGTGCCCATGCCACGCATGCTCCGGTCTGGTGACTTTGTGTACGAGCACCGGGCAGCTCTGGCAGTCTCACCGCAGGGAGGGAGCCTGCCCTCCTTCCCAGGGGAAGGAAGGGCAAAGCACACCCAGCCCTTGGATTTCAGGGGCGAGGAGGCTGGGGCTGCACTCAGGGAGGGCAGGCCTATGGGACTTGTCCTCTCCTCGAGGTCTCAGGCCAGCTGTGGGGACAGTGGCGCTGTCCGCACTGGGCTGGAGTCTGGCCATCCTCACCCCGACTCCGGCACTGCCCCCAGGAGACCGCAGAGAAAACACTCGGGGCACCAGGTTTTGAGGCAGGGTGTGGGGACCCAGAGGAAGTGTCCACCACAGTCCTGTCCCCTTGGCAAGCCCCCGCTCACCAGGCAAGGCCCACCCAGGCCTGGCCCAGCAGCTCCTGTGTGCCCGTGCAGGGGGCAGGGGCAGGGGGCAGGGGGTCTTGGGAGGTCGGGCTGTGCCTGCTGGAGTCCCCAGCCTCTCTGTCTGCTTTCCCATCTCCACCCGCTCCCCGCTGCTCTGGTGCTAGTGTTTCCAGAGCAGGAGGAGGGACTGGTGGCCCTCAGAACCCGCTGAGAAAAGCAGATGTGTTTTCAAAATAAATAATATTTTTAAAAATACCCCCTTTCCACCCCAAATCTGGAAAATGGCAGAAGAGAACACACAAAGATCCTTGTGCCTGACACTGCCTGGTACAGCCCTCCCAGGGCCCCTGGACTTCCCCGGCGGCTCCCGAGGGCTCACAGCTGCTGCGGGATGCCCTGTTCCTTGTAGCCTGCAAGGAAAAGCAAAGGAGAGATGGTTAGACACCCACTTCCTTCAGGATTTCCCCAGGAGGTACCCCCCGGAATACACTCATGAGGCCATATTCATACTCAAGTGTAAATGACTGCTACCATCAGGGCATAGCTTTGGCTTTGGTTTTTTAATGAGAGAGGGAAAAAAAAATGAATCAAGAATTGCAGAATATTGGGTTTACTGGGGATATATGAGAGGAAGGCATTTGGGGTGGGAGCAGGAAGGCAGTACGTGTGCTCCTGAATCCACACCCTGGAAGCCACTGCACAGACCGGCCCGGGTGATTTCCCAATACACAGCCATGACAGAAGGCGCCTGCCAGGCCTCCCCAAGGGTTGGGCACCTGTTATGGTGGACGGAGAGGAGGAGGAAGGAGGAAGACCGCGCACAGAAGGGAGTAACCGTCCGTGTGGTTTGACCAGCCAGACGGCTGTGACAGGAAAAGGTGCCTGAGGACTTCGAGCCTTGGAAGTATGGTTAATCACGAGACCTTTGGGAAAACGTGAGCACTGTGGGTGTTAAGGAACTGTGGCTAATTTATTTAGGTGTGAAAGGACATTGTGTTTATGGTTTTTTCTTTTAAAGAAGATGCCTACTAAAATATTTCCAGCTACAGCTACGTGAGTGGAAGGTCCTGGACGGTCAGCCCGTGAGCTGGTGAGCTCAGCCTGAAGACAAGCTTCAGTGGGCTCAACTGCTTTCTCTTCGTTTACCAGATTGTGCGTCAGTGTTAGGTGTGATGATCCCGTGCTTGGGGTAGGGGGGTGTAGGGGGTAGCAGATGAAACGAGAGTGGCCGCGAATGGTTGAAGCTGGCGTGGATATTTAGGGACTCATTACACCAGGAGCTCTGCTTTTATCTGTGCTCAAACATTTTCCAAAATAAAAAGCTAAAGCTAAAGTAGAAGCCCGTTGACCAGCTGGGGGAGGCGCCTGCGCGGGCTGGGGCTCCGGGGGAGGCGGCCTGTGTGCCCACACACTCACCTTGGGAAACTGCAGCGACACAGAGGTAGGTGGCAGCAGGAGGAAGAGGAGAGAAAGAAGAGAAAACAGTCTGAAAACAGCCTCAGGGAATAGATGAAGTGAGAAACGGGGCAGACCGTGGTGGGCCTGGGCTAGGCTGGCGCTGTGTGGAGGCTTCTCTGAAGTGCGTGTCTGGGGTTCGCGGGGCTAGCCAGCGCGGCCGGGGTCAGGCCGGGAGTGGGCGGGCTGGGGCGCACAGCAAGGGGCTCCCGCGCTGCCAGAGCCTCCCCAGCCCCCACACCCCAGCCAAGCAGCGGCACTGCGCTCACTCCCATGCTCCGCCCATGCTGCCTGAGAGGAATCTGGATGCACGTCTACAGCCTTGACTGTGGCAGCCTACAGAGGCTCGCACGGCCCGTCCTGGCCCAGCCTGGCTCCGCCTCGGCCATGTGGCTCGCCCTGTCTATGGACAGGAGCCACAATATAAAACCCAATACTTTGGGAAAGGCCCAGGCCCAAGGGTGGCAAACAGGTTTTATCTTGCAGACATCTTGGGTCGTTGGTAGTGACTGAAGCCTGTGCAGAGAAAATGTAGACTATTCAGCAGGAAGTGTCACGACTGATTAGCAATGTCTGCCATGGGCACGGCAATGGAAAGAGCCCCACAGAGCTACCCTGACCAAGACAGGCTGTTGTTGATCTTCATTTGGCGCTTTCAATGCAAATCAAGCAGTATGCTTACACGTTCCTGATTTTCAATTCTACTTTCATCTATATTTCTCTGATTTCCCTCATGGGAGTTTTTCATGATGGCATGTTTGCTGATGGCACCCTGGACAGTGCCATGTGAAAAATCAACTTGTAATGTTGTAACCGAAAAGTTTCCTTTGTTTTTACAGGAAGGGGCTGGAGTGACACCAGCAAGAACAGCCCCTTATCCAGCTGTCTTCCAGGACAGACAAGCCCACGTGGTTATTCCCTCCCAAGGAGTCAAGCTGGGACACTCACACATTCCACTGCTGCTCAGCAATCCCACCCTACAGTCCTGCTGTCTCGTGAGTGACAACTATTCACCCCCTGAGGGCAGGTTTGGTGTTTGGAAGAAGAGCCAAGGCGCCCGAGCTGGACGGGTGAGTGGGTGAGAGTGGGGTGCGACTAGCTTTCTTGTGCGTCCCCCAGACTCTCAACAGTCTGGTGCGAAGCCGGCACCCCTGGGCTGCCTGTGACCCACGGTGCAGGCCAAGTGACAGGGTGGGGGCTGGAGGCTCTTGCACTGGCCTGGCCCGCAGCCCCATGGGGCCCACCCCGCCTCAGGGAGGAGCTTCTGTCGGAGTCCGCAGCCCGGGTGATGGGCAGTGCGGGAGTGGCTGGGTTCCCATCTGCACTTCTTGGGGTCTCCTGGCCTCATCTAGGGCATGTGAAGGGAGCTCTTTAAGTTGTCTCTAAGGTTTGGGCTCCTTGGTGGCTGGGCATTAAGGAGACCCAAGACAGACATGCCAGAAAGCTCTAGAGATCAGATTAGGCATCAGCACACAGTTACTGAGACCTGCCCTGCGACACAGGCACGGCCCGCTTTAATGCAGGGGCTCCTTCCTGAGCACCCCAGAACTCGGCCAGATGTTCGGTTGGATGTGGAGGTTAGCCAGTGAGAGGGGTACAGTGCGCATGGACAGGGCAGCCTTCGCAGGCCTGCAGCGCGGACGCACCCTCCAGGCCCCAGGGAAGCAGCAAATTCCTCCTGGGAAACTGTCAGACCACTTTTTAGGACTCACCAGAGGGATGGCAGCATTTCTTTGCTGGCGGGAACGTTCTGCATCCTTTCCCCGAAATGAAAGTGGCCCCTGGACATGCCGCTCGCCTTCCAGCGCCCTCCCACGGGCAGCCCTTCCCAGCAGGACAGAGCACCTCCTTGCTGCTCCCGGCCGGCCCGCTGCTCAGCCGCTGTCCCCTCTCCCTCCCTGGCTGCCCCTGGCCGCCCAGGTGTGCCTGGCGGGCTCTACTTCTGGGCTAGCCCCGCACACAGCCAGCCCGCCCTCCCGCCCTCTGCCCCGGAGACCTTCCCGGCCGCCCGACCCATCCGCGCTCTCAGCTCTCGCGCAAGCTCTGGTGCCTGCGTCTTCTCTGGCCTGGTGGCCTGCTTGGTCACTGACCATGGCCCTGGCGTCTGTGTGTGGCCTAGGTCTGTCTTCAGTCTTCACGAGATCCTCAACTCAGGCTGAATTGGCTACAGATAATTCCAGATCATTCTAGGGCCCCTGAACGCTGGGTTTCCCCTCCCGTCCCTACTGCTTACGTCTGTACTGACCATCCCGCCTGTGAATGGTTTTGGGGTATAGGACACACTGAGGGGGTGGGGTGGGGTGTGGAGTGAAGGGCAAAGCGTCTGAAGGGACGTGGTCAAGATTATTGAACTGAGGCCTAACGGGGTGCGTGGAACATGGGAGACAGTCATGGCTGCTGAACACAGGCGATGTTCAGCCAGGCACGGTGGCTCAGGCCTGTAATACCAGCTGCTTGGGAGGCCAAGATGGAAGGATCACTTGAGCCCAGGAGTTCGAGGCCAGCCTACACAACAATAGTGTGACTGCACTTCTAAAAAAATAACTAAAAGTTTAAAAAAAAATGTTTAAAGGTTATGTCTATTTCAAGATTTTGCCAGGTTATTTTGAAGATGGTAACCGAGTTGTCTTTGGTGAACTTGCCTTTGTAACTTCATGGCCTTTCACAAAGCAGTTTTGTGTCTGAATCAAGTTTGTGTCAAGGGATTGAGGGAGGTCCACTCAATACAAATGAGGACTAGCAAGGCTTAGCACCAATGAGCAAAGAAGCCAGTTTAAAAGAAGGAGGAATTATGCTGCTCTAGTGTAAAAAAATTAAATTAAAAAAATAACCAACACAGTTCTAGGGTTTCCTCTGGGCAAATATGCCAAGTGGTCTTTTCCTTCTTCTGGGAACTGCGTGATGGAGAGATAGAGACCGGGAGGCACGGAGGACCCGGCTCACACAGGCCATGCCCACTGCTACCCTGCCTTGTCATCCGGTCTCAGTGACTGGTGTGTCTTAGCCAGACAGGGGCTGCCCCTCTCTCAGTCATGTCTACTGGTCAGGTCTCCACGAGGAGAATCCTGTCTGCCATGCACTCATAATTCCCGCAGCTGTCCGGGCCAGCCATGGTGGCAAGGGTCCCCTGTGCCCACCAGCCGCGGGCCAGGATGAGGAGGGTACAGGCAAGCACTCTCCAGCGCTGTCCTTAAGGGGCGAGCAGCCGTGACGGTCTCCCAGTCCATCCCGCCCCGTCCCTCTCCCTCGCCCTGGGAGGTCCCGGTGCCAGTGGCTACTCACTGGCGAGGATGACCATGTCCATGCCCCAGAAGATGCTCATGATCCAGCCCACCATGACGATGGCCGTGAGGACCTGGATGAGGGCGGCCGCGATGTTCAGCCAGAAGACGCAGCACACGTGCCGGTCCGGGAGGTCAGTGCGGGCCCCACACAGCACGGTGAAGGCTGAGACGAATGTCCCTGTGAAGGCCAGAGGGGACAGCCTTCTGAGGGTGCCGGGAGACACAAGGGCACGCGCGCTTGTTGCCGACCTGGGGCCCAGCCGCCTGCCCTCTGAGAGCTCAGAGAGGACCACTGGTGACCAGCACCCTGCCTCCGAGCAGCACCCCGCTCACCCCTGCCCACCTCCTGGTGTCTCCGTGGAGGCCAGTGGACCACCTGGAGAGGTACGGCCTGGGCTGCCAAGGGCCCAGCACAGAAGTCACGTGACAAGCAGTCCCTGCCATGAAGGAGCAACAGGGAAGCCCCCTACAAGGACAACAGACAGTTGGAAAGAGTGACTTCATGTGGCAGAGATTGCCAGGGCCTGCGAGTTCAGAGGTGGGAGTGGTGTCACTGGGGTAAGACGGAAGCCAACCACAAAAGGAAATTCAGGAGAGGTGGAGGGCCAGGAAATGCCCCCAGCACACCTGATCACTAAGGGACAGGAGCTGAGACCCCAGGTGCCTGTGGAGTGCAGAGAGCACAGCCCAGGGCAGGGCTCCAGAGCCCCTCCCCGGTGGGCCTCCCCCGTGGGACTCCCCCAGACACCTGAGGTGCGAGGACCCTGGACACATGGAGCCTGAGAGCTACTGAGTGCCCAGGAGGGGCCAGCAATGTGGCAGGTGGCCTCACGTTCCTCACCCTGTCTGAGACCTACCCTGTGGGTAACACCACTACGTTTACCGAGTTTGGACTTGAGCCAGGCCCCGCCCTGCGTGGGCTCGGAGCCTCTTGACAGACCCGCAGGGTAGCTGGTATTCTCCCTGGGGCTGCAGTGACAGTCACCCAAATGCAGTGGCTTAAAGCAACACAGACTTGCTCTTTACAGTTCTGGAGGTCAGAACAGTCCGAATGGGCCGTCAGGCCTGGTTTCTTTTGGAGGCTGCAGGGACAATACATTTCCTGGCCTTCTGCAGCCTCTACGGGCCACTCGCGTTCCTGGGCTCATGGCTCCTTCAGCATAGCGTCACCTCTGACCTCTGCTGCTGCATCGTCCCTCGCGCCTCCCTGTGACCCACCCGGACAACCCAGGATAACCCCCATCTCGAGACCCTTCGCTTACTCCCGTCTGCGAAGTCCCTTCTGCCGCATCAGCGGCACAGTCACAGGCTCGGGGATCAGGGTGTGGTCCTCTTTGGGGCCGTCACCCAGCGACCACATCATGACAGCATCCCATCGCTACACGGAGAGACTCGGGGTGCCGGCTCATTGCAGGTGTGAACCTGGCCGGGCTGCAGCTGCCCAGGCAGCTGGTGCCACGTAGGCCCTGGGCGGGGCTGTGAGGCAGTTCGGGGGCACTGGCGCATCCGCAGCTGAGCGAAGCCCCGCCCTCATGTGCGTGGGCACCAGCTACTCGGCCGGCCCGGCTGGGACAGATGGACAAACGGACGGAGGACCGGGGATTGCCTCTCCGCTTGCCCTCTCCCTTCCAGAGTGGACGCTTTTCTCCTCCTGCCCTCGGACACTGCACTCCAGGCTTTGGCCTTTGGGTGCTGGGACTGGCACCAGCAGCCTACAGGGGCTCTCAGGCCCAGCTGGGCGCGAGGTGCCGGCACCCCGGGTCCCAAGGGTGCAGACCGGGCGGAGCTGCACTCTGGCTTTGAGCCCCACTGCCGGTGTCTCCGGCTGTCCTGCTCGCCACCAGCCTGTCAGGGGACCTCGCCTCTGTGATCCTGTGAGCCACTTTCCCCTAACAAACCCCTTCCACGTACCCTACTGGCTCTGTCTCTCTGGAGAACTCTGACCAACGCACTCAGGAATTAGGCACCAAAGTCACTGCGTCTGGTGCCAAGGGCCACACTCCTGCACTGCCTCGCAGGCAGGGCGACCTTTTATAGACAAGCCCAGGCCAGAACTCAGGCTATGTGGGAGATCAGCCAGTACTCTGCTGACTGTTCTCGAGTTCCTAGTGCTCTCAGCTCCTGCTCCTTGGAGCTGCCTGTCCCTGATTTTGCCTCCCCTTGGACTGTGGTTTCTGGCCCTTCCCTGCCCAATTTGCTGGCTCTGTGGCTTCCAGGTGTGGCCTTTGCTCTCGCCCATACCTTTGTGCCCCAGACCCTAGGCTGAAGCCTGAGGCCACGTGCTAATTTCTGACACTGACCCTGCCCTGTCCTCCTCCTCCTCCTCCTCCTTGTAACACTGCAGACATGAGGTCACAGGCTGCCCGCACTCACCGCTGTCCCCCAGCCCTGAGCACGGTGCCTGTACATGGCAGGTGGGCTGTGGACATTCAAAGAAATGCAGCAAACATCAAATGTCTCCTTGGAGCGCCCACGCCATCGCCTGTGGCGTCTGTGGAAAATGCAGATACCTGGGTCCCTCCCGAGATCTGCTGAATGTCTGCCTGGGGCCTTGGAAGTCTGCATTTCCAACAAGTCCCACCCCTGTCCCATGAGGAATGATGATGCTCACTAAAGTGTGAGAACCACGGACTGAAGGTCAGTCAACTCGCTGAACCCCCTCTGCATTCCTGGCACAGGGGCCGGGGGGCCTCCCGGGGACGCAGAGCTTTGAAGCTGTTCCCTCACTCTAGCCAGACAGGGGGCGGCCCTGGCCAGGGCCACGGAGCTGCGCCGGGGCCTCCTTGCTGGGGCGGGGGGTGGGGGGGTTGGGGGGGGTGTTGAAACTCCTAAGTCTCAGCGTTCAGGAAGCTGCCCCAGTTCCTGCCCTCGGGAGCGCTCGGTGTGGCAGGAAAACCATCATCCTCACCTGACAAGGAGAAGGGGGCTCAGGGCTTGCCCAGGTGTGCAGAGGTGGGGGTCGTGGAGCTGGGGCTCCAGCTCCAGCCTCTTCCCACTGGGACGAGGAGGGCGAGGACAGTGCCAGGGGCAGAGTTCAGCCATGGGGGAGGGGACGGAGATGAAGGGAGGGGAGACTGACTCGGGCCATTTGCGAAGGGCTTGAATGCCTGGATAAGAGTTTGCCCCTCACCTGCAGGAAACGAAGCTCTCACATAGGGTTTTGAGCAAGAGAGTGTTAAGATGGAAGCAGTGATTTAAGGAAATTCATTGTCAGCAGGGTGTTGGGTGGATTTAAAGTGTCTGAGATGGGAAAGATGAACTGGGAGGAGAAGGCAGCAGTTGAGAAACGATGGGGACATGGGCTCAGGGCTTGGTAGTGGACACAGGAGGACGCAGGGGACTTGGGGACCATTAGGGAGTGTGTGCCACCATCCTCTACTTCTGCTGGCATATCATGCATGTGGGATAGGAGATGAACACAACTCGACACCAATAAAAGAGAGAACACTACAGAATTAGAAAGATGGTAGAAAAACGAACAAGAATATGTGGGGAAACGTTAAGTGAAAATAACATAGATGCCACTTGCTGCATGCCTACAACGTGCTATCACCATACTGCCCTCTCTCCCCTACATTGCCTCTTATTCTTAAAGCTGTTGGAGGTAGTTATTATTATCCCCATTTTGCAGACAGGGAAACTGAGGCTCAGAAAGCCTAAATGACTTGACCACACTGCAGAACCCAGGTTTAAACCCAATCTGTCTAGTTTAGAAGACTGAGTTCTTTTCAGTCTAGAATGTTGCATCCTTACATTAACAAACAAGGAAAGAACCTTCATCCTTAATGATTTTCAAATGCCCCAGAACCCACCCCTGACCCAACCCGTGTCTTTCATAGAAGGCCCTAAAACGGATAGTTGGTACCCGGATCTCTGGCCTGCAGTGTCCTGACTCTGGGGCAGCTGGCTGAGATACGTGACCCTCTGTCTCTGTGTAACTGTGACGTCACCTCCCTCTTCCTGCCTAGGGACTGGGAACAGTGATTGTTGTTCTTTCATGTTTTTGTTTGGCTGAACCACATAAAATTAGCACTTTCGTAGGTCAAGAACAGCTGAATAATTACGATTTCATATGGTTCAGCCTAATATGTATATGCAAGTTTTGTGCATAAGAAAACTCTGTCCCTGAACTCAGAGATTCTTAGAGCTAGAAGGTCATCTATCCATCTCCCGTCAAAAGATGGAGTCTCACTGGAACTGCCAAAGAGGTTAGAGCCCGATGGCCTGTACCTGTCCGCTCGTCGTGGAGCGGGGAAGGCCCGGCGAGCCCAAGGCTCCGCACACGTGCAGGGCCGTGCAAAACGCATGACATCAGCAAAGGGTTCGGCTAGTATGTTTGGAAAAGATGGGCTGGCCCACACTTTATTTAAAAGAGGAGACAACCTTAGCACGTGTGTGGTGTGGGAGGGATTGTTGGTCACTACTCTCTTTTACCCACGTTGACATACTCGTGATAACTCTAAGACATGCATGAACGTATAAACACATTATACACACCCTGACGTGTATGATATGTGCACATATTACCTGCAGCTGCGTTAATGTGGATTTCACTAATTAGGAAATAAAGGTAACAGGTCCCTTTTGCCATATAGGGTAACACACACACCATAGAAGGCAAGGATTAACTGAATGGATTTATAATACACAAGCATTGTTTTAATCTCTTTAGCAGTAAATTTAAGAAATGATTTTAGCAGATTTTCACATGAAGAGGTGTTAATTGTTTTAAATGAGTCTTCCTAGTTAAATAAAGAGCTCTGCTTCACCGCAGTGTGTTAGTTCTAACTTATTCCGCTGTGCACCAGCCACAAGCCAGTGCCAGGTCCAGGGAATCAGACCCCAGACGGGGTTGGGGACTGTCCACTCCCCCCAGGAGGTCACACCGTGGCAGGGCCATGGGGTCACACAAGGAAGAGTGACGGATTCTGTTTGGCTGGAGCAGGAAAGACTTCACAGGAGAGGGGGAGATTGAGCAGGGAGCCAGGAAGCTGATGAGAGCTCACCAAGGGCTTCCAGAAACAGCCCGGCACATCCATCTGGGGCTCAGAGGTGCCTGGGCAGGACGCAGGGTGTGTGCAGAGGAGGGACAAGAACCAAGGCTGGCTCAGACGCCAGTAAGAGCTTTGTAAATTAAACAAATGAGGCTGGAGTGGGCAGCAGTCAGACCAGGGAGGGCCCCGAGGGCAGCCCCGGGAAGCGGTTTGAGCGGGAAACTCTAGGGTCAGGTTTGAGTTGAGAAGACAGGCATGACCCCAAGGGGAAGAGGGCGGGAAGGGTTGGGTAGAGCACTGGGAAAGGGGCAAAATTGCAAAGTCCCCAGTGCGAGGTGCCAAGGGGGGGTGAGCATGGCCGAGGAACAGAGAGAGGGGGACCTTCGGACAGGGAGGCAGTGTCCCCGATGTGTGATCTGCCGGATGAGGGATAAGGGAGGAACAGGCGGCACAGGAGGGGTGTGGTTTCTGGCTTTCCATACTGTGCGGTGAGGGTGGAGCCATTGACGAGGGCGGGGGTCCCAGAGGGGACAGTCCACGGACTGCAGACAGCTGGGCCGGAGACCGGGATTGGCCGGTTTCGGGCAGTGGAGGAACCTGGAAGTGAACGAGCTCACCCTGGGAGGGTGTGGAATCCAAGGATAGACCCTGGGAGACACCCAGACTTTAGAGGTGAGCAAGGGAGGAGAAGACCAAGAGGGGTGGAGGAGCAGGGCCCGCCAGAGAGGCCAGGAGAGCGCGTTCCGGAAACAGGAGAGGAGAGTCTCCAGGAAGAGGAGCTGGGGACGGGCCGCCTGCGCCGCAGCGTCCAGTGAGACAGGACCGGGTAGAGCCACGACTGGACTAGGCCTGAGTGGGCCCGGCAGGGAGTCTGGAGGAGGAGGAGGCGGGGACAGACATCAGGGCTCTGTGGAGAGGACGGGGGTGGAGATCCCAGGAGGGGTAGGGACCACTCTTGCTTAAGCGGGAGAAACCTAGGCTTGCCCGTCTGCCGAGGAGGAGCTGCCAGGGGAGGGGACAGGATGAAGATGTAACCAGACAGGGCGTAAGCAGACGTCAAGGTTCTCGATGAAATGAGAAGGGGGTGTTGGGAGGGGAGGGAGCCAAAGCAATGTTTTCCAAGCTGGGTTGTGCATCAGAATCCCCGGAGGTTCGTCAGAATGCAGATTCCAGGGCCCTGCCTCGAGACCACCGAAGGCACAAGGATGGGTCCAGGAATTGCTTGTTTGAAAAAACAAAACAATTGTTCCCCGCTGACACTAATGGACAGCCGGGCTGGTGAGTCCTCGCCCTGACGGAGGGGGCTCAGCCTCGCAGACGCGGAGCCAGAGCCGCATGGCCTCGTCAGACAGGGGCCCAGGTCCCGCAGCTTCTGCACGGGGGCCAGGCTGGATCGGGAGACTGCTCGCGGCGGAGGCAGGGAGATGGGGCCCTGGGCATGTCGTTCCTGGAGATGCCAAGGCCCAGCTGACCCAACTACTGGGAGGGGAAATGGTGGTAATGACCTGTATTGTCACCGCCAGCACCAGTGCGTTCGTTGTGAGCCGCCTAGAACAGACTGTGCTCTGCAAGTCCCACCGGGATCCTGGGAAAGAAAGGCGGCAGGAAGGCCCGAGGAAGCCCTCCACGGAGAGTTCCAGCAAGGACGGCTGAGCCAAGCCGGGCTTTGCAACCACAGCCCCTCTGGCTGCCATGGCTCCTGCTGAGGTCTTGTGCTGGCAGCTCCCCAAGGAGCTCAGGGCTCGGCCGGGAGACAAGGCGGGGGAGGGAAAAGGGTCCCTCCCCTTCCATCCTGGAGGTCCCCAAAGGGCCTCTTCGCTGGGCTTGTCCTCCAGGGAGAGTTGCTGGAGCTTGGCTCCCGCTTCCCACCCTGCTGCTGTCAGGCGGAAGAGAAGCAGCCGGAGTGGGCTGGTGGCCCCGCTGGGAGGGCGGGCGGCTCTGCTCCCGCAGGAGAGCCGGGCTGGAAACGCCCTTGGAGTTCCCCACGGCTCAGCTTTCGCACGGCTCCTGTGGGAGCTTTGGAAGGTGCTGGGTTTGGAGAGGGGACCTCAGGGCCTCTGGGAACTGAGGGGGAGAAGGGCAGAGCTGTCTTCGGAAGCAGCTGCTCCCAATAACATAAGGCCCTGGGACCTAGGCCAGAACGTCAAGCCTGATCCCAGAGGTCACCTGCAGCTGTCTGCAGTCGTTGCGGTGTACTGCGTGTCAGTGGCCATGACTGACACCTGGACACCCCCACACCCCTGCAGGGAGGGTTGGCTGCACACGGCGTTCTTTCATGCGCTGCCCTGGGTGTGAGCTTTTGGGGACAGGAAGGGAAAGTGCAGCTGATTTGGAAAGACAAGCCACATGCTAAGAAACAGATCCCACTGCCAAGGGCCACATAGTTCAGGACAAGAATGAGATAAATAGGAGATCACGTCCAGGGTCAAAATCAACTCTACGAAGCTTCGATTCTCAAACCTTGCGGGGCACAGAAGCAATGAAGATTGTGCTAAAAATACACCTTCCTGGGCCCACCGCCCTGAGATTCTCATTCAGCAGGTCCAGTCACCGTCCTTTCCTCACCCCGCAATTATTTCCATCAGAAAGGAGAAAGGCAAGAGAACTGACAAGCTCACCAATGCTTCCAGACAAAAGTCCCAGGGACACAGCACAGTGTGACCTTGAAAATCAGCAGGGCCTGTGTGGCCTGGCCCGGTGGGCAGAGCGGCCTGCAGGAGCAAGGCGGGGTCTGGGGCTCAGCTCCTCACCGCCTCTGGGCCGCGTTCTCGGGACTCGGGGCGGAAGGGCCGGGATCCCGAGTGTTCTCACAGGCCGGCGAGGGCGCCGTCCTCCTCTCAGCTCATTCACTCGTGAGCAGAGTGCGAGGAGAAGGCCCTGCAGGCGGGAGAGGCAGATCCGAAAGGAAGGAAGGCCGCACCAGCCCGGGGCAGGCCGGGGACGTCTGTCGGGCCGTCGTCCCCCGCAGTGGCGCCAGGCCGCTCACCTCGGAAGTGTCCGTAGCCCGCGCGGGTCTGCGGCTGCGCGTGCCGGCCCCGAGGAGCTCGCAAGTGGGGCACAGACTCTGAACTGATGGAGAACAACACAAGGAACGCACGGACGGCTCTGACCTTGTTGTCGCCCTGACCCTCTCCAACTTCTTCAGAACAAATGTGCCAGCGCCTTTGAGCCTCACATCCTGGACTGGTAGTAAAGGGATCTGTGAGTGGCGTTCGGCATTCCAGAAAGTGCAGACACGCTGGCGAGGTCGCAGCACACACGGAACGCCGAGCTTGTCAGCATTTGGTTGGAGTCCCACCATCCGGGGCAGCAAAGGGGCTTCTCGCCAGCTATTAGCAGCTCCTCTTGCTCTTTCATGGAAGAAAAACAAGGAAAGATGGGCAGGAGACCTTCTGTGCCCCAGCAGAGAGAGGGTGCCTGGCATCCCAGACCGCTCCGCCCTTAGCCCGCTGCCACCCACACGCAGGGCCCGCCCTCTCCCCTCCCCAGTGAGAAGATGTGGGCTGAGGACAAGCGTCCTTCACTCCTCCGTGGGCCTCGGACGACGTGAGGGGCTGCCTGGGGTTCAGGGACTGAGGAGCTGGGGGAGGGGGAGGGTGGGGTCTTCAGATAGCCAGGGGTGTGCAGGTGAGACTCCGACAGGTCACAGTCTTCGGCTGGTTGTTAGTCGTGCCTTCGAGTCTCCAGCTGAACGGGCTCCACAATATGGAAGAAGGAAGACAGGAGCCGCCCTGGCGGCCACGAATACATCTGGCGTCCTTCCTGCCAGGATCGGAGAAAAGGAGCCCAGCTCCCCCTCTGTCCTTCTCAGCGCCGCCCCGTGGGACATCATACTGACCACCCTGCGGGAGGGCGGGCCGACCGGAGCTGGTAATTAATTTTGATGGCACTGGGCATCGCATCAGCCTCCTTGTGCTGGCCAGCAACCTCCTGCCCTCCTGGTGTGACGTGTGCCCGGCTGGGGTGGACGGCGGGGGGGCCTGCAGGACTGGTCACCTTGGGTCTCTCCTGGGGTCTTCTCAGGAGCAGAGATTTAACCACGCGGAGTTTCGCAGTTCCCTGGCTCTGACCTGGCCAGGACATATCTGGGCCTAAATGTCAGAGGGAGAGCTGAGAGGCAGGTAGGACGGGGGCTGGCTGTGTAATGGCAGGCAGAGCAGCCCGGGGCTGCCCCCAGGCCCTTGGGACCTCGCCTTGTCCTTCCTGCCTCCCAGCAGCTGGGTGCTACGGTGGCCAGCCAGGCGGAAAGGCGGGTTAGGGCGACAGTGGTGGCACTTGTTAGAGAGGACGACAAACACGTCTTCTGTCTCCTTAGAATTTGCCACCTGACAAGATGACATTTCCACAGACGGTTAGATGTGGAGATTTGAAACCCACGGGGCTCCGCCGAAGGCTGCCGCGGCCGGAGAACCTTTCTGAGATCAGAGGCAGCGAGGGCCTGCGGCACCGTGAAACCCGAAGGACACTTCCTCGGATCGCCACCTCGCATTAATGGCATCTGTAATCCGCAGGTGCTAGGCTGCGACATCCAGGCTCACGGCTGTACCGCGTCCAACCACCCAACAACAAACGACACCTATGAAGTGCCTACCGCGCGCCCGGCACGGAGCTGGCTGAAGTCGAGGCAGCCTCTCCTGACTGGCTCTCGCGTGCCAGCAGCTCTGCCCGGGCCTTCAGCACCCAAGTGCGTGGGGGCCCAGGTGTGCCAGGCACCAGTGGTGGCTCAGAGCCAGGTGTGGGCAAAACCACTGCGAGAGCTCAGGAGCGCTGTGTCCAGCTGCCCCGAGCTGTGGCCACACACCAGTGTGCGGGAGAACAGGGCACCCTGCATCCCGCCCCGAGCCCTCAGGCACCAGGGGCTCTGAACGCATCAGAGCGGTGGCAGGACATACCCAGTCACGCCAGTGAGGCCAGGCAGCTGCATCCCCAGGTGCAGAGTCGCCGGCTGTGCACTGTACGTTTGTATCCTCCCCCAATTCGTATGCTGAAGCCTTGGTCCCCAGCGCGATGGAGTCTGGCGGTGGGTCCCTTGGGAGGTATCAGATTTGGATGAGGCCACAGGGTTGGAGGCCCCACGGGGGACTGGTGCCCTTATTAGTGGACAAAGAGATTGGGGTGTGCTTTCCACTACCCCCGCCCCTCACCGCTAGGTGAGAAGCCAGGAAGAAGCCCTCACCAGGATCCGACCCTGCTGGCACCTGATCTCGGATTTCTTAGCCTCCAGAAACGTGAGAAATGCACGTCTGCTGAGAAAGCCACCCTGTGTATGGCATTCCTGACACGCCTCCTCCTTCCAATCATACCCAACTCACTCCATCCATTCATTTTTCCAGCTAGCATTTACAAAGCACTTGCTAGGTGCCAAGAACCGCCAAATCCACATGCACCATAACAAAAAGACAGTGTCCCCAATTCACGATTGCACAGTCATGGAAACAACCCAAGTGCCCGTCAATTCATGAGTGGATAATTAAAATATGGTATATGCTCACAATGGAATATCACTCAATCCTAAGAAACAACAGTGAGCTAGCACCGTTTATGCTATCCTGGATTAAGCTTAAGCCTGTTTCCAAAGTGAGGCAACGCAAGATCAGGAAAATGGGCTCCACATGTACTCGCCATCAAATTGGTACTGACTGATTAAAATCATGGTGCTCAAATGGTGGTGGTGCTCACCAGGGATTCAGGGGGGAGGGGAGACCCACATCTTAGGGATGTGGCAAGCATTGTGGGGGGAAGGGAATGCCTCTAACTCTTCCTAGGGAGAGGCAAAGATATACAATGTAACCAAAATGTCAAAAAAAACACCTTTTATCGGGTGGAGGGCAGGGGGCGGGGAGAGGGGAAGGGTGTATACTTGCATAATGGGCGCGGTGCTTACCACCTGGGGGTTGGACATGCGTGAAGCTCTGGCACGGCAGGGGGGGGGGGTGGCAGGGGCAGTATATGTAACCCTAACAATTTTTGTACCCCCATAATATGATGAAATAAAAGGAAAAAAAAAGGCAGTGTCCCAGCCCTCAGCTCTCACAGGCTGCGAAAGAGACAAAGAACCCACAGAAGGGTGCCGTGGTCGGTGGGCCGCGCGAGAGCAGCCGAGGCAGGAGGCAGGATTACGCTGCCGGGACAGCACGGCTCTGGCACCAGAACGCCAGGCTCAACAGCCCAGCTGTGAGGCCTTGACAAGTGACGGGGCTTCTCTAGACCTCAGTTTCCCCATCTACGAAATGAAGATACTGATAGTAGCCTGCTTCCAAGGGCCTCCGCCCTTGGAAGATTAAATTAATGCACATAAGTGCTTGGCACACAGCGCGAACTCACTGAGGGCTGCCCAGGAGCATGAGGAGGGCCCCGCCCCGACAGGAAGGTGGGTGACTGGGACAGTCCTCCCCAGGAGGCAGCGCTGGAGCAGAATCTTGGCAAATACAGAGTTATTAGTAATTAATAGGAAAATAAAATTGGCGATCTCAATGAATCCTGCCCTCATAGTGGCTTGTGGCCGATGGCACTATTCTTCAAACCGCCTTGTTTTTTTAAAAAAAATGTATTATAATTGCAAAGTTCAGCATGTCAGCCTCATGAAGCCTGAGGCTTGGTGCTCATTCATTGCCACAGTACGACACAGCCAGTAAAAATTATACTTACCATGACTACGCAGCAAGATGGGCAAGTGCTTTAAGCAAAATTACAAAAATAGTGTGTATACCGTGCGGGGGACTATGTGAAAATATTTATGTATGTGGACAAGGACTGGAGTGCATTAAACAAAATAAAAATTGTTTTGCTTTGGCAGAATTATAGGTGGCTTTTTCTCTCTTTTCAAAAACAAATTTTCTTTTTGGTTAAAGCAAAGTTTTAGGCAGCCCATTGAGACCCAACTCTGCAAGGAGATCCACCAGATAGCACCTTACTGCTGCAGGGGTGACATAGCAGTCAAGCAAACTAGGGATGGATGGCACTCAGACGTCTGACATAGAAAATAAATGACACATGGGACTATGCCAGGGCTTCAACAAAAGCCCCTGAATTTCCAAGAATGCCTCTGGAATGTGGTCCCCCAATCCTAGGGTGTCATTTCCAGTGGCCTTGGGCTCACCTGCTGGAGGCGAGACGAGAAGGCAGATTCCAAGGCTGGTCTGGAAGCCAGGGAAGGACCCCCATCCCAAGAGATGCTGAGGAGCCGCTGGGAATTCATTTAGGCGGCCACACGACAACAATAGCCAGAAAGGAGGTGGCTCAGCTGAGCTGGCGCCCCAGCCTCCCCGAGCGCCAGAGAGGAAAGAGGAGAGGGGAGCTCGCGCTGCTGCTCGTGCCACGGGGGCATCCCACTCTTGCAGGGAGGGGTTGTCCCTTGTGGTCTTGATTTTGGAAGTAACCAACTCAAACGGGTTTAAATAATAAAGGGATTGATCAGTTCACATAACTGAAACAGTCCAGAAAGGCAATGTGGGATAGTGGTTAGAAAGACAGGCTCCAGGGTCCGACTGCTGAGTGTTGTTCCTGACTTAAGCACGCATTGGCTGTGCGAACTTGGGCAAGTTACTCTGCCTCTGGAGGCCTATCTCCTGGTCAAAATTATTAGGCCAGTTTCCTCATCTGGAAGATGCGGTTATAATAATATCCATACCCAGGGCTCTATGTGAGGCTTAATAGAGATCATGCAATTAATGTGCCTAGAACATATGAAGTGCTTAATAAATATTTGCTATTTTTATTATTAACAGGAATACAGGGTTAGTTTGATTCCTTGGCTCAAAGGGTCAACAGTTTTCCATCTCTTTACTTTCTTCCATAGTGTGACCTTTAAGACAAGACCAGGCCGGGCACGGTGGCTCACGCCTGTAATCCTAGCTCTCTGGGAGGCTGAGGTGGGCGGATCCTTTGAGCTCAGGAGTTCGAGACCAGCCTGAGCAAGAGCGAGACCCCATCTCTACTATAAATAGAAAGAAATTAATTGGCCAACTAATATATGTAGAAAAAATTAGCTGGGCATGGTGGCGCATGCCTGTAGTCCCAGCTACTTGGGAGGCTGAGGCAGCAGGATTGCTTGAGCCCAGGAGTTTGAGGTTGCTGTGAGCTAGGCTGATGCCATGGCACTCACTCTAGCCTGGGCAATAAAGTGAGACTCTGTCTCAAAAAAAAAAAAAAAAAGACAAGACCAACTTCCCTCATGGTGACAAAATGAATGCAGCTATTTCAGATTTCACATCCACATACCAGCTTTCTAGAGGAGACAGAACATTTCTGTCCCAACATTCTAAGAAGGAGTCCTAAGATTTACCCAGATAGGACTGCTTAGTCCACATGCCTGTTAGGCATGGACCAAATCTGCAGGTGGCAGATACAGGCCAGGAAGGCAGTTCCTAGGGGTAGATAAGCTGGGGGAGGTAGGAGCTGGGTGGGCTGTAGTTACAAATAGAAAGGAGGAAGATCTTAGTGGAATCCTAGAGAAACCTCAGCAGCTGCAGAGGGGGCTGGCCACCGTCAGATGTCTCAGTGGCACGACCGGACGGGGCCAGGCCTTGCTCAGTATAAAACCCACTAGGAGGGTGGCAAGTCCCTCGGCACCAGCTCCTCTCTGGTGTGCCCAGTGTCCTACCCACTGCCTCTTCTCAGCCCATTTTGCTGGTTTCTAGTTCTTCTCCCCACCTACTAACTGGCTGTCCGTCCTCCCGCCATCGTCTCTGTAGGCTCTTCCCACTGAGCGCGCCAGCTCGGAGCCCAGGCAGCTCTGCATGCAGCCCGTTCTCTCCCAGAGCCCGCATGCGCCTTCAGACGGCCGCTTGGTATCGTGTGCACCACAGTGCAAGGCCTTGGGGTCCTAGCCTTGTCGGGTCCATCTTTCAGGCCCCTACATCGCCTAGAAGAAGAACTGGCATATGAAGGTACTCATCAAGTGCAGGTATCTAATGGACCTGAATAGTAAGTCTTCATTAATATTAAACAAACAAATGCATCTCATGGTTCTCAGTCACACCCTGCTCATTGCCTGGTGAAGAATAAGTATCTTCAAGAGAAACAAAGGAGTGGTCAGTATGACGTAGTCTAGGGAGCTCTGACACAATCCCAAATGGGTCACATTGGTTACAAAAGCCAGGCCAGTCCCCAACAAGGCCTTTCACGACACAATTCTATTGCTAGATGTGACATTATTTTTGCCTTACCCAAGGTACAGAGAGGAAGTATGCATTTTTCCAGTGATACAGAGAAACTGTCACAATGAATAAAGATAAGCATGAATCTACATCTTGGGTGCTTATCTTATAAAGTACACAGACAGGTGTGTGAGTACATTGTATATAGCTTTGTATTCAGAGAGGGACCCTTCTTGGGAGGAAAGGAAAAGAATTGAGATTTACTAAGCATGTACTAAGTGCCAGGCACAGAACGAGTCGGGTTGCACACAAAATACAGGACACCTAGTTGAATTTGAATTCAGATAAACAAGAAAATAATTTTTTAGTGTAAGTACATCCCAAATATTGTATGGGGCATACTTATACTAAAAAAGAAATTTCCTTATTTATATGAAATTCAAATTCAAATTCCATGCAATATCTGCATGTATGTATCTGAAACTCAAATTTAACTAGGCACCCTATATTTTTATTTGCAGATAATCTAGCAACCTTAAGAGGTGCTTCACATATATTCATCTCCCAGCACCCTCCGGGCATCTACTAGACAGCCATTACTAGGACCATCATATTTAAGAATTTTTGAAAGTTGCCAAATTTGGCCTCATTTAATCTTCAGGACAATTCTATAAGGTAGTTATAATTATCTCTATCTTATCAATGAGAAAACTAAGGTTCAGAAAGTTAACAACGTGCCCATGGTCACATCTCAGAAGAATCAAGACCATAACTCCAAGTACATGTTTATTTCCTTCTATACCACATAGCCTGAACTATGAAAATTTTTATCATTTGAACGAAAAATAAGAATTTGAGGAAAATTTAAGCCTAATCTTAGAAAAAACAAAGAAGCAAAATCTGCTGACACTCCTACTAAGGTGCCTAAGGGCTGGGGCCAGATCTCACTGGTCTTTGTGTCCAAGGCCTTGGTATGCAGGTCACCGGCTGCTTTGAACACGGTTTGAACTGGTTTAAACATGTCCCCCAAATTTCATGTGCTGGCAACGTAATATCCAAATTCATATGTTCATGGCATTTGGGGGTAATTTAGGTAATTTAGGAGGTAATTCGGAAGGTCCTCAGGGTGGGACCCCATGAGGGACTGGCGGCTTTATAAGAAGAAGCTCACACACTCCACCCTCACACCACGTGATGCCCCCCACCTCGCCATGGCAGGAAGGCCCCCACCACGTGCCGGCGCCGTGCTCTTGGACTTCCAAGCCTCCAGAACTGTCAGCTAAATAAACTTATTTTCCTTATAAATTACCCAATCTGTGGTATTCTGTTATAGTAACAGAAAATAGACTAAGACACCAACCAACTGTCTGCTCATCCATTCAATAAATGTTCATTGCCCACTGACTGGGCAATGCTGTCCCCCAGTGTCTTCTCCTTTACTCCTGGGGACTTGGCCACCCATCTAGAGACCACATGGCCCAGCCTCCTGTGCAGCCAGGAGAGGCTGTGAGACTAAGTTTGAGCCAATGCATTGTGAGCAAAGGTGGTACATGCGTGCAAGCTCTGGGCCATCTCCAAATCAAATCCAGCTGCTTTCCCCAGACGTTGCTCTTCTCCTCTCCTCTGGGCTGGGAAGTAGACATGGCAGCAACCCAACTTCGCCCATGGGGAGTGGGGCAGCACCCTGGGCCTTGGCAAAGCCTGAGTGAAGAATATTCACTGAGATGACATAAATAGGCGACCTCCTAGAACAGAGCTTCCCTGCCAGCCTGGCACAGCCTGATTACTTGACCAGAGAGAAAGGACAACTAATGCATTGAAGCCACTGTGTTTCTGGTCTCTTTGTTATAGCAGCTGAACCTCTACTCTCAAACTCACAGGCCTCCCAGACCCTGTGTTAGGCAGTTGGGAGCAGCGGGGGCCTAAGCACAGGACCTTCAGATTGCTGGTGGATGCAGACATACAGGCAGATATTTGCCCGCCGGTGGTAAGGGCTGAGAGGGGCAGCCCAGGGAGCCATGGCGGCAAGGGAGGCACTTGACCCAGGCCCAAGAGGACGGAAAGCTTCCCAGAGGAAGGAAGAAGAGACCTCAGGGTGAGTTGTAGTCTAAGAAGGGGGAAGAACGTGCCAAATAGAGAGGATGGGATAAATGCCAGGGAGAGTGGGACACATTTGGGGACCAACTTGTCTCCTTCTACCATCCCCCTCAATCGGCCACAAAATGTTGGGGCCCTCGGGCTCAGCCCAGACCTCTCCTCCACCCAGCTCTCAGCTTCTCCCGAGAGCCCCTCGCCTCCACCAGGGTACACGATTGAAGACTTCATTCTCCAGCACGGAGCTGGCCTCTGAGCTCCGGATCATAATGACAATGGCTTACTGGACACTCCTCTTGGAGATTTCAAAGCCCTCTCAGAAACATGTGCAAGAATAAGCTCATGACCTGTCCGCCACCAACCCTGGCCCTCTTATCTTGGAGATGGACACTGCATCCTTCAGCTGCACAAGCCAGAAGCCGGGAGTCACCGAGGGCCCTCCTGCCCCTACACCCCTCTGGGACCACACCTGTTCAGATATGATTATGCTCGAAGCCCTCAGGGCTTCCCGCTGCTCCAGGATAAAGACGGAGGGCTTCGCGACCCGCCTGGCCCCGCACGGCACCCTCCAGCCTGGCCCTGCACTGCGTGGCTCTGAGCGCCTCTCCTCCACACAGCTCTGCAGGGTCACAGCTGCACACCAGTGGCAGGACTATCAGAGTTAATGTCTGTCCCCTCCAAGAGACAGCAGGGACCACGTAGATTTTTGATCATACAGCTGCATTCCCAGCACCCAACACGCACCTGGCACAAAACTGCAAGGAGGCCTCGCTCCCGCATCCGCCGTTGGCGTCTCCTACTGCAGCACCCCCACCACAGCCTCCCCATCATGAAGCTAGTGCCTCACGGTGGCTTCTCTCTGCCCTGTCACCAAGACAGCACATTTCCTCTCTCTCATTTGCCAAAGGGACAGTGTAAGATTAGGACATACTGCCCTTTTCCAAAAGAGCTGGTGAACACCACGTAGTTCACAGCTGCAAGTCCTAGGAAGTGCACGGGAGTGGGCCACTGTCTGCCCAGGGAAAGCGGGCCTCGAACCTGATACAGCATAAGGGTTACCAGAACGTATGAGCCTACTGGGTCAGGAATTCCAGCCCTAGCACTGGCTCCTTGCCATTACCACCTTTAGTTCCCCATTCTCTTTTAGAATGCAAATCCATGTCCAAGGACGTGCGTGCGCAGCTGTCACCACCTTAGAAAACATGCCTCGCTCCTCCCCGTTACCTTCCGGCACCAGAGGATGCCCGGCACATGGGAGCCTGAAGTGAGGGTTCACCAAACGAACGCAGCTCCGGAGAGGCCCCAGCCACGGCCGCAGAGCTGCCTCTGCTGTCCCGTGCTCTGGCTCTGCCAGGGGCTGGGAGGGGTGGGCGGTCAGTGTCAACGGGCGCAGAGTTTCCGTGTGGGAAGACGACAGTGCTCTGGAAATTGGTGGTGGGGACGGCTGCACAGCATGGTGGGCGTGCTTAATGCCACGGGACTGCACACTAAAAATGGGTTAAAACGGGACATTTTATGTTATGTACATTTTAGCCCAATAACAAAATGCCCTTTGGATGTCCACTAGCTCGCTAGCCACGGGCGTCCCTAGCAAGGTGCGTTTTCACCTGCGACACCCACTCCACAGGGCAGCCGCCCGGGGAGCCCCGTTGCATGCACTCTCTCCACACAGCTCTGTTTCGTCACAGCCTCTGCAGTGCGGAGAGTCCCACCTTCTTCCCTGACAGGAACGGGGGCTACTGGCCTTCCAGGGTGCTTTTGGCTGGGGACCCTGGAACCCCTGCCCGTCCTGGGCCCCATGACCGCTCTGTCCCTCTGGCTCCCTGCCCTGCAGCCACTCAAGCCAGCAGCTCCGGGAGACTGCATGTCACTCCCTGTAATGAGGTGCTTCTGTGGCCCAGAGCAGGGACAGACCAGTAATCGCCTGCAAGGGGAGGCGGGAGGGGAGCTGTGTTCCTTTCTGGGGACCCTCGTCTGATTGCCAAGCCAAAGGCGGAGCTGCAGGCTCGGGCAGAGCTGCTTCTGCGGCTGGTGGTTTTCTTGCGGCAGAACTCGTTAGCGGAGACAGACTCCACTGGGGCTTTGCAACCTCGGGCGGTGCATTCTCTCTCGAGCAGTTTAAACAAGCAGGAAAATGACAGAAGTGACAGCCCCTGAGATGGGGAGAGCGTGACTCGGGCCCTGGCCAGACGCCACCACAGGCTCTGGGGAGAAACTCACTGGCAGAATGTCCTATTACGGCAAGAAGACTCCGCGGCTGCGGAAGGCCGAGTGGCGTTGGCAGTGGCGCCCTCCGGTACCGTGGTTCAGCCCGGCCACCGCAGCCCCCAGCACGCGTGGGCAGCTGGAAACGGGTGACCAGTGAAACACGCGGTTCTTAGAAACAGTGGGGTATTGTCTCCTCTGGAAATGGCACTTTGGGACATCTTGTCCTCTGATAGACACCGAGAAGGACCCTCGCGTTTCCCCCACAAAGCTGTTCAGACAGAGCCTGGCCCTTTGCCCGTCTTCTCCCCAGCCCCGTGCCGCATGCCCTTGCTGCCACCCACCCACCCATCCCTCGGCTCTCATGACCCAGAGCCCAGCCAGGCCAGGGACTGGCTGGCCAGCGCCGCCGCCTCCTACTCCCCCACCTGGGCCCCGCCGGGGTGGGGCCCGAGAGTGGCTGCGGCCCCAGGCCAGGCCCGTCCGTCTTCCTGGGAAGCCCCAGCCTTCAGCTGGGCAGTCCCCACCGCACTACCTGTGCGATGGGCGGCGTGACGCCACCCACGCCTGCGGAGGGCCTGTGCTGTGCCACCTGTCCTGAACTGGCCTGGCTCGGCCCTCACAAAGCCCTGTGCACGGCTCGGCCTGTGCGGGGGAGCCACGGGGCAGCGGCCAGGGGCGGCTCCTGGCGCCAGGCTGCCTGAGGCCGCCAGCTCTGCCCCTTCCTGACCTTGGGCGGGTCCATTAGGCTCTTTGTGCCTAACGGGCTGCTCCTGCTAGGCTGCAGGGACCCTCACAACCCCTGCTTCACAGCCTGGTGTCGGGAGCAGTGAGTTAGTGCACGCAGGGCTCTGGACGCCGGCCCCACTGCCAGCGTGGGGCCCAGGCATGTGCCCCAGGCCTGCGTGTGCCACCGTGACACACTGCCAGCGCTTCTTGTAACTGAGCATGGCGATGGTCTACACCTGCTCTGTTCAGGTGGGCTGGGGCAGTCCTGTCTCTGAGGGTTGGGCCCACCCACGCCCTGCCCGTGCCTCCTTCTGTTTCTCAGTTTGCCCACCGCCCGGGCCTGACTCCCACCGCTCTGGGCTGCAGGAGTCCTATCATGTCAGGCCTGGGGACACTTAGAGTCCCCAACTCCAAAGTAGACTTCCCCATCTCCCCCACATGGGCGCTCCCCGTTCACGCAGGGCAAAGGTGGACAGAAACCAGACTGTGGGCCACAGCACACGAACCGATGTGAATGGCTCCCCAAGGAGACGCCTCAGTCCTGCCCAGCTGTATGTGAGGGACAGACAACCTCTCTAGTACTCTGTCCATTTTCTTGGCCTGCAGGCCAGTCCCAGCCCCTGTGACCCCTTCCTGTCCTACAAAGCTCTCCTTGTTCTGAAACCTGGCAATGCTGATGTCTCCACCCCTGGATGTGCAAGTTTATGTGACATCCCTGCCACGTCCACATCTCTGCTGGGTCTGGTCACCTGCCATTTCTGCCTACTTCACAGCGGTTCCCCTCCTCTGGAAACAGTGCCCACAGCTTCCTTCAGGTCCTCCTCTCACCCATGCTGGGCCATGAAGTTTGGGCGGGACTGACCTTGGCCCCCAGCTCCCAAGGTGGCACACGATATGGGTCTGGCCAATCCAAGCATCCCATTCCCCTGGCCATGGTGATTGGCTCAGAGAGGGGCACCTGACTCAAACCAGGCCAATGAGATTTAATCCCAGGATTTTTACTGGACAATTAGGGGGAAAGAGCCCTCTTTTCGAAGGAAATTCTGCCATTTTCACCAACATGGATGAACCTGGAGGACACTACACTAAGTGGAATAAGCCAGACACACACACACACAAATACTGCATGATCTCACTTAAATGTGGAATCTGGGAAAATCAAATACATAGAAACAAGGAGCAGAACAGTGGTTAGCAGGGTTGGGAGGTGGGAAGTCGGAAGATGCAAGTCAAAGGACACAAAGTTGCAGCTGCGCGGGATGAGCAGGCCTAGAAACATAATGTGCAGCACAAGGACAGTGAGTAATACCCCACGGGAAATGGCCTGGGGGAACCCATTCCAGGTGCTCTCACCTATACACAAAGACAGGTAACTATGCGAGGAGATGGCTGTGTTAATCTGCTTGACTGTAGTACTCATTTCACTTTGTATATGTATAGCAAAACATGGTGTTGAACACCCTAAATATATTTATTTTTTATTTTAAAAATTGAAAATAAATAAAAAATCCTCTTTTCATTGGAATTGTTAGTTTAAAAGACATTGTCACCAGAGAGCACCTGGGAGTCACTGTGTAAAAAGTCCACCTAAAACTCAAACGATATAGAGAAATAGAAGTAAGGCCAAGAACTGGAAAGAGAAACTGAGTCTTTGGGACATCTTTAAGCACCTGGATCCAGCAAGGCCTGAAATCCATTGTGCCCTGGACTTTACTGTTCTGTAAACCAATAAATTCTCTCTTCTGTTGAAACCAGCTTGAGTTGGTTTTCTAACACTTTTAATTGAAAGAGTCATGACTAACCCATCGCCATCTGTTACAAAAGCACCATGTATGTTAACTCAGTTGTGGCAACGTGCCTGTGAAGTAGGTACTACGAACATCAGGTTCAATGAACCTGGAACACAGAAAGCTTAGCTGACCTGGCTGAGGTTCGGGAGGGCAGAGCCAGGGATGGCAGGACTGACGCAGCACTTTGGGAAACCTACAGTATACAGTAACTAACCTATGCAGGGATCCAGATCCTCAGTGTGAGCACTGCCCAGATAACACTCATGGGTGTTGGGCTATCTCTCTGGAAAGTGGTGTTAAAACAACAGCAAAAGAAAGCCAAACTTCATAACTTGCCACGGGCCCAGGACTCAGGCATGATATTCATCTTACTGCTCCCCGTGGGGCATCAGGTATGACCTCCATCCTGCCTCCCGTGGGGTGAGAGGAGGTGAGAGAAGGAAGATATGGTCACCTCATACTGCCAGGGATCAGGGACAGGAGACCTGGGTTTTAGCCCTGGCCCTGCCACTATGTGAGCTGAGAGAGTCCTTCTGGCCTCTGAGCCTCAGCGTCCATGTCCCTAAAGTGAGAGGTTTGGACGGTGAGTTCCCCGAGGTCCATTTCAGCTCTAACTTGTTGTGCCCCTGGTCCTGAAAAACAGACAAACGGCATTCTGGCAGAACCAGCAGCATGGACCCCGCAGCTTTCCTGCTCAGGGCTGGGGCAGAACCACTCAGGAACATGTCGGCATCTGCCTAGAGGTTGGGGCACTTTCCCTGGGGCAGAGCAGCCAAAGTACCCTGGTCCCAGCAATGCCGCCCGGTGGCTGACTCCCAGAACTCAGGAGGCTCCCTGGCCCTCCTAATCCACCTGGAGGCCCTGCCCTCTGGCAGGGGCTTGCACAGCTCACCTCTGCCCTGGTCTGTTCTCGGTGACACATGACCAGCTCCGCTTTCTGTCTCCCAGAGTCATCTGACCACACAGGACTGTTAGCCTGTCCCACCTTGGGTTTCCCGATTTCCACTGAAGTCCAGCTTCATGAGAATATCACTGGAGACCCAGGATTTAGTCGTCTGCCTACCATATCTTAGGCACTTAACACATACCTATTGAAAATTATTAAATGAATGTAGTCGATATTTTTTAAAACAGACTGAAAAAAGTCCAGAGACTCTCAGAGTCAAAGGCTCTAATCTTTCCAAGGTCAAATTACATTTCAATGACCTTGCCCCAGGACACCTGTGCTGTGGACGTTCTTCCGTGGAGGAAGATGACAGGAGTGGCTTCTTTGACGACATGGGTATAGCTTCTCACAACAGCCTATATCCTTGTCACGTCCTTTAACTCTTATTTATGGACTGTGCTTGTTCAACAGTGTCTTGCTGCCTCTCTGCTCTAGCTAGCCGTGTCAGTACAGCAGCTCTGACAGTGCAGGCTGTTAAGCAACTTTGGTTAAGAGGCCCCCAGGCACAGAGAAGGGCAAAGCAGGAGGATAAAAAAGGGAGAAGATCCTGAGGGGTCCACCTGGGGTCCACAACCCCCCCTGGGGCATCGTGAATGGGGACTGGAAAAGACTGCATCTTAATTTTCACTAACCTCTAAATCAATTTGAGCATTTCCTCTTATTATGAATGTAGACAACAACCAGAGTAATATTAAAAGAATCTGGTCTTCATCACTGATAGAAATTATATAAATTTCCACTGTAGTTGAGAAGTTGATTTCTCAAAATATCATTGGCACTTGTCACTATTTCAAAGTTATATATGAAACCTCTGAGACATGCAGCTGGATCACCTGATTTAATGCATTAATAAGGAAGCACAGTGCTTATATATACACATTTTAAAATATATTGATAACTGCTTTTCAATATCACTGGAGTTTTTTAAGTATACGTGTTAAATACATTTAAATGCATTTTCTAAAAAGACATTATTCTGAGAAGGGGTCCAAGGTTCTCCAGACTGCTAAAGCGTCCAATGGCACCAAAACAAGGTTAAGAACCTCTGGATTTAGGTCTAATATCTCCTCCAGGGTTTGACGCCTCACTCTTCAAATATGAAGGAGAGAAAGCTGTTTAGTTGGAGGCTGGGGAGGGAGAGCAGCGGGAGGAGGGAAGAGCCCTCTGAGGGTGCTCGTTGGAGAAAAGGTTGCTCCGGCCAGAGGGAAGCCAAGTGGAGGCAGCTAGGCTGGCCTCCATTGGTAGGAACTTTTCTCCCCTGGTGCTATCTAGTCTAAACCAATGGCAAGTGCATCTGTCCCGAGTTTGGAGTTTTTGCACCTGTTGGGGGAGCCCTCCTCAGATTCTTCTCTCCTACTCTACACACGTGTATTTTGCTTTACAGGGTGCTCATGGGCGCTGGGCATCCTTGGATGTTCTGACACTGCCAGTGTGCTTTGGATGAGCCCTGTTGCTAAGAAACAAATCCCAAATGTATCTTTAAACACACAGCTCCATAAAAGCACATTCCTCCTCACTCAACTCCATGTCTTTTCTTGGGCTGCTTAAGTTGTAGCGACAGCCGTTTTCCAAAGGCCACATTTTGAGCCTCAAGGAAACCCAGGGAACTGCTCTGATTTCCCAAGCAGAGCTCTGGGCGATGGTTTTGAGCAGCAAGGAGGACACCATTTCAGCCAACGCGGCCCGCAAACGTGGAGCCGGGGGGTGGTGAAGAAGGGTCTCCAGGGCGGGCGGGGCTCCGACCAGGGCCGAGCCCAGAGCATGAGGGACCCTGATCCGGGACAGACACCCCGAGGGACTGGTGAGCTGTGGCCCTGGCCTGGGGCTGCTTTTAGTATTTCTAAGATCACTCCCCTCACCATTCCCCTCAGAGTGGCTCCAAGTCAAACATGATTTCAGCCAAATCCAACCACAACTTCTCTCTCTAGAAAGCTCTAGTTTTCCTTGGGGTCTCCACCACACAGTGGCGACCAAGGGCCCAGTGCAGGCCCCACCGTCCCCTCCCAGTCCTGAAGGCAGAAGCGGCTGGCCCTGCAGGCAGGCCACTGCCGGAAGCAGCCACTCTTTGTTCTCCTTCTTTCCCCCCAACCCCAGGCTTTTGGGGGAACCTACACTGAGGCTTCCCAGGAGTGTCACGCAAATGGGGTACTTTTCAAACAATGCAAGTCCGCAGCCCTACCTCCTTCTTACTAAGACTATACCAGACTTTCCGAGGGTGGGAGCTGGGCTTTTGCATTTTTACCAAGATCCCAGGGTGTTCTGGCGCAGCCTCAGGTCAGAGAACCACAGTGGAGGCCACACACCAGCCGAGGCCCTGCCTGTCACTCTGTTCCAAAGTTATGGAGCAGCTGCTGCCAGCCAGGCAGGGCCACCGAGCTGAGTAAGGACCTGTCCTGAGTCACGAGGCCCACAGTCCAGTGGCCCTGCTGGATCCCCTGGCACTGGGCCTCTCACAGATGGAATGGGAGGGCTGGCTTCACCCCAGGACAAATTCTACAGATAACAATCTTTAATCCTCACTATGTGAAAAGCACTCTTCTAAGGCTTTATGTGTAATAACTCATTTAATCTTCAAGAGAGTCCTATGAGGTGCGTACTATTATTATATTTTGTGGATGAAGAAATTGAGGCACAGAGAAATTAAGTCACTTGCCCAAAGTCACACAGCTATGGTGTGGTCAACTGGGATCCAGGAGGTATTCCCTCTGCACAAAAAGAAGTTATACCAGAAAAGGGTCACCAGGATTTGGGGAAGTAAGCACACACACACTGGCATTCTGGGTCCCTGACTTGCCATCATCAAATACCCTTTTGCTGGGAACCCACGGGGGACCTTTATCTCCCAGTCCCTCTCTGCCGGGCAGCCTGGCAGGTGGTTCTGCTGCTGCCCACGATTGCTTCTCAGAGAATGAAATAGGCCGTTCTCGCTCCTGGCAGGGAGCGCAAGGACCCGAACGAGGAGTGTTGCCCCACTGCATTTCAAGCCTTGGGCCTCTACCCCCAGCCCGCGTCCAGGGACAGGGGACAGCCGGTTCCTCCCCGAAGAGGGCACAGGTAGCAAGGCGCCTGTCCTGGGGCTGTATGCTATTTGCTCCCAGGGTCCTTCCCTCTCCTCCTCTCCGCGCCCACCAGCTCCAGCCAAGCTGCCTGCTGCTGATGCTTAAAAAAAAAACAAAACACTTTTTTTTTTTAATTAAATGTGTGTTTGAGGAAAGAGGCTGGAGCTGCGCTGCAGGCAGCGTTCTGGTTCCAATTCCCACTCTGGACGAGGCGGTGAGCCACGTTCCCCAAGCTGTTCCTGCCAAATTCCTCTGAGCTATTTCAGGGCAAACAAAAAATGCCTGGGAAGTCCTGGGAGCAGCCCTGGCAGGCCCGACAGACTGCCCCGCCCCGACCCCGCGGTGGGACGGGCAGCCCTGGCAGCCCACGCACCGCGCACGTGGGAATAAGAGCCCCGCCGCCCAGCTTCACTGCTCTGGAAGTGCAATGTGTCCCCTGCGTCCTGGGGCCAGGCCACTGCGTCTCTGGGACGTGTGCAGACGCTGGACGTGCACGCGACCTGGGCACAGGCGGGCGTGGGCACACGGGCTCACACCTCTCCCGGGCGTGTAGGTCGGGCTTCCCAGGGTGGAGTGAGAGCCCCGCCCGCGAGAGCGCAGTCGGGTACCTCCTCCAACCGGTGGCCCTGTTTGCATTTCTTTCCCGCACTGCATAAACAATAGCAGTTAACACAGTGGCTTTCGAGTAATTCATAATTCCTTATGATTCATCGTTCTGTATGATTCAGGCCCTCGGTGGTGCCCAGGGCCCGAAGAGGCAGCGCCTGGCACCGAATGCTCGGCCTGGTGGAACCCTCTCGTGTCAACGCGCTTCCACTTCCAACTCCTTTTGCTTGTCATTTCCTCTCCAAAGCGTGTTTTAGTTATTAGGAAATTCTCTCTCTTATTTGTGCTGCTCCTCCCTCAGTCCCTTTGTATATCCTCTGGGAAATAAAGTTTAATGGTAAGCCCTTATTTGTAAGCCAAAACAAATGTCTGGCTTCATTGATAAAAATTATGCCATTTGGTGCCGCTGGGACCATCCACCTCTTCTTCTAATTAAATCTGCTTTCCCTCAACCACTAGCATTCAAGATTAATATAAAACTATTTATTATTCAATGTTTTCTTAACAGCTAATATTGTGTTTTTGTTTTCTTTTATTTTCCATTGCAAATGTTCGGCAGCTCAGGATTGTGCATTAAATGGGAGTTTTGAACTAATCTGGTTAAAAAGGGAAAAAAATCCTCAGGCTCCTCCCCTCCTCTTGAGTAGCTCCAGGATGGCTAGTCCTCAAAGGGCTTTTGAAGCCAAGGTTTGGAGATTCCAGGTCAGCCTGGCCTGGACAGGACCACTGATTACCAGAGCAGGTGCCCATGACTCACCCACCCTATTGGCTTCAAGGCGGGCATCGGCAGGCTCCCTCTCCCTCCCCGGCCAGGTCCCCTTCCCAGAAGCCTCTTGTGTCAGTTGTGTTGTTAAGAGATCCAGGTTTCCTTCAAAACATAGATTCTTGGAGTCTTATTTGTAGCATTTGAGGGAAGCAGCGATGGGGTTGCTGCCAAATTCACCACCTACTTTTCCCCCAACACTGCATATCAACCTCAGCCTTCAATGTGCAAAAATCCCCACAAAAATCATGTTTATGGAAATGATATCGCCATGGCAACTGTAAAGGTCTCACAAGTATTTTTAAAATAGCAAATTAACAAAACCCACTTACAAAAATCTAAAATCTGTTCCTTTATGGGAATTAGTGAACACACAGAGTCTAACAAATACAAAATGTGTTTTATGACATAGTGACAAAAAGTCAGTCAAAAGGGCTCGAGATCCTGGATTAATTGGGGGCAGAGGGTTGAATTTGTGAAAGCAAAGTTTGACTTTTTTTTAATGAAAGGTTGTACTTTGAATTTATTTTGGAAAATGACACCAAAATCTTCTGGTGCAGAAAAATGTGAGTAAGAGACCTGAATTGCCGAAATACTAATTTATTACTTTCTATTTTCTCATCACTGATATTATTACCTTCCCCACTCTGCAAGACTATTCCATTTTTAACTCATAGGTTTTAGCAGTTGCATAAGCTTCTGCTGCTGTGATTTAGCCTGTCTGAATCTCTTTTATAAAACCTGCTTTTCAGAAGTCTGCACAAAAATCACACAGGAGGGGGAAAAGAACCCGGCTTCAGAAGTACCCTATTAGAACCTTTTTGCTTTTTAAAAATGTAATTGGTATGGCTATCAAAAGGGATCCTTTTAAGTAGATGATGCACTAATTTTTGGTGTCTTTTGTAAAGCCTTAAAACATAATAGGCATATTTTGATGACTTTCTCATAACAAAGAATCACTGGGGGCTTTAACACTTCAAATAGTGAAGGTTCTTTTTGTGAGTGGAGGAAGAAAAATCAAACCATGCAACTGATGATTTCATTCCTTAGCTGGTCTCAATCTCCAAAGGAGGGGGACAGAAGGGAAGGGGGAGCAAAAATGCAAAATGATGGGTCCTAGGGGGTAAAAAGGACACTGAACTGAGTGGCGATTTGCTTTCAGCGTCTTCTGCTTATCGCATGAAGAGTAAGGAGCAATGGCTGTGAAGTCTGAGCACAAACAACAGGCTGGGCAGATGTTGCATCTTCCAAACTGAGGGCTGCAGGTGAATGAGAGAAATGGCTTTCTTGGGGGCAGCAATGCTTCCTGCCAGGAGAGTGGGCTGAGCCCTGAATTCTGCCATGGAGGAATCCTCTGGGCAGGAGGGGCAGGCCAGAGATCTCTGAGCCAAGTGCCTGGGGTGGGAGTGGGGGGACCAGAAATGCCCCGGGAGGCGCCGGGGTGGGAGCCACACCCAGCACCTTCTCAGGGCCCCAGGCCTCCCCCTCCTCGCCCCTTCTCCAGCCCACCTGGGACTAAGGCATCTCCTGAGCAGAAATCACCCACAGCCATTTGGGAGCTGGACACCCACGCCTTTCAGACGGCAGGAAGCTCCGGCTCGATGGATGGGCTGTTCAGAGCTTCAGGAGGAAGACTGTGTTAAGAACCAACCTCTTTAGCAAAAGCAGGTGGAGCGGCAGCGGCACGGTGAGAGCAGGGAGCAACTGTGGTGCCAGGCTGGCGGTTTAGGAACCCACGGACCAGTCAGGGGTGCAAGAAACAAAGCTCTCTGTGTGGGAGGCTCCCGGCAGGAAGCAAAGGCTCTTGCCCTTAATGAAGGGACTCTTGGCAGAGGTCTGGGCAGGACCCAGAGAACCAAGGAAGGAGACTGAAATGCTGGTGACCTCCCCCACCCAACCCCAGGCGTGCCGGGACAGAGAGAGGGAAAGGTGCCGCGGCATCTGGAGAGGGCTGGGGTGGTGGAGGGCTGCAGCATGAAGCCGTGGTCACAGACAGGAAGGTGGAGGGAAAGAGGAGCTGATAGCCCAGCCTCTCCCTGCGTCCCTGCGTCCCTGAGAGCGCCTCCCACTGGCCAAGACACCTGGAAGGCAGAGGGCAAGGGCGTGGCCGTGCAGGCCAGGGAGGTCAGTCTCGCTGGGTCCAGCTCAGGCCAGGGAGGGCTAGAGACGCATGCGGGAGGGGCGGTGCAGGGGAACCAACCAGCCTCGCACCCGCCTCACACCGTGCAAGGGCAAGGCTTCTGGGTTCATAGCTGAAAGCATGGGGTGGGTCGAGCAGTGGTCTCTGCTCCATCAGCAGGACCAGGCTGCGGCACAGCTCGCCTGCATGTCCTGACGCCACCACGTGATGCACATGGCCTTGATTTTATTCAACTATTCAGCATGAACAGGAGGCAAGAATTATCACCACTCCTGCTTCAATGGGCACAGAGGGGAGCCCGGTCAGGGGTGGGGCGTTCCATGGGCCAACAGTGCGGCTAGGACAGAGTGGGAAGACAGGCTGGAATTCCAGATCTCAGCCCGGAAGAGGCCACACTCTCCTTGAGGAAGGGGCGGTCTCCCAGCTCGTTAACGGGCAGCAAGCGTGGCGGCATGCTGCCAGGCACCCTGCACGGGCCATACACTGGATGAAGATGCGAGGAAAAGGTGTAGTTGACGAGATAAATCAGAAAATCCAAAATTAGAGTGGCAGGTAGACCAGATAATCCAAAAGAGTAGACACTTGGCCTTAATGCACATTCTACCCATCAGCCACCCAGCCCCAGCCAGTGTCGACTGTCTTCAGACGCGTGCTAGGAATCACATGAATTTCCCCTCAGGACTGGTGGTAGTGCCAGTGCCCTGAAGTCTGGGATGGTGGGTGGGGACCGCCACGCAGAGTACGAAATGATGGGATGGAAACACCCCGGGAGGCATAGCCACTCACCCACTCCCTTCCCTGCGTCCTCCTCCAGGGAGTGTTTTGGTTGATCTCCAAGCATATTCCGAGTACCTACATCTTGACACAGCGTAGACCCAGCTCGTAAGTCCTCAGGGAAAGGCACACAGGGAGATCTAGAACATTCTGCGGCATGAGATGTACTGGACTCAGAAGAGAAACTAACAGGAAAAATAAACCACACAGTGGTTCCACCCAAGCGTGGGCCCCAGCAATTGGATCTCTTGCCGGACCCATGGCTTTTCTGTTTTCTCCCCTTTTGGTCCAGGTCAGTTCCCAAGCATGGAGGCTCCTCTTCTCACGATGTGTTGGCCTCAGAGTCCAGCTGTGGGCAGGTGGCCCCAAGGCCACCCACGCCTATGGCCAGGCCTGTGAGGGAGGCGCATCAGAGGGCCCGCCCGTCCTGCCTCGAGCCTCAGAACCCCAGCTGCTGGGGCCTAAGATGGTCATGTTCACATTTTTCCTCTTCTGAGTCAGGCCACAGGGTGATTCCTGGAAAGATTCCGCTTGCATGTTCCACCCACATGACCTCTCAGAGCAGCCGGGCAAGGGCAGCTGTCCCGTGCTCTCTTGGCTTGGCACCGTCACTGGTTGTTGGTTTGAGTTGGTTTCTTTGAAGTCCACGCACAATTCCTAGATTCCACACTGAGATGTCAAAAAGAAGATAACCAAGAAAATGAAGACTTCTCCAAAACAGCTCTGTAGCACCGGGATCTGCTCTTGGCTGAAGCATTCGGTTCCTGACCAGTCCCGAAGGAAGGCGGCACACGCAGCCTATTTAGGCGCGATGGGCCACTGAAGGGACCAGGCTGTGTGCGCTGACCCCAGCCCCTGGGAAACGCAAGCCCAGGCTTGAGGAGCAGAGAAACACCTCATGCTCCCACATGGCTGCAGCAGACTCTTGTGTGTCCTTAGGACTTTGATGGGCGGGTCCCTAGGAAAGTCTCCCTGGTGGCCCGGGCTTTGCCAGTCAATGTTACCTTGTGGCATGACTTTCCCCCTGCGGCCCCCAGGTGGCTCTGACTGACTTTGGGCTGGTGGACCTTAAGTGCTGAGAGAAAACATGAGTTCTTGAGGGCACAGTAGTTTGGATTTAGGTGCAATGGCTATGTCTGAACTGCATGACCACGTTTGGCTTTTTGTCATATAATTTAACTTTTTATTTTAATATACTTCCAAACTGGCAGAAATGTTGCGAGAATAATACAAGGAACCGTCTACCCTACATTTTGCTACATTTGTCTTGTCATTTCCTCTCTTTCTTTTGTCATGTTCTTATTTATTTTTTCTGAACCATTTGTGAATAAGCTGTCTGCATCGTGGCCCTTTATTCCTAAATAGTTCAGTGTGTGTTTCCAAAGAACAAAGATATTCTTTTATATGTTCATAGTGCAGTCATCACACTTAGGAAGTTTCATATTGGTATAATATTTGATCTAATGTATAGTTTAGATTCCACTTATTTTCAGTTGTCTCAGTAATGTCCTCACTGGCATTCTTGTTTCCTCTAGCACAGGATCCAGTGCAATCCAAGATCCTGCTTTGCATAAAGGTGTCATGTGTTTTAGTCCCCTTTAAACTTTCATGACTTTCCCCCTAGATTTGGATTTTATTGCCCAAACCAATCTTTATTAGGAAGGTTTGTTAAGATTGACCCCCTGCAACGCTCCTCCCACACTTAGCAGCCGTTAGCGACACGACCTGCCAGGGCAAGGGTCATTACGGATGGCAGCCCTGCTCTCCCAGTAACCGTAACTGCTCCATGAGTCCCCTACAGAGCGGCCACCTGTCCCAGCCATGGGGAGGCCAACACCTCCCTCTGCTCCATGTTCCTCCCTGAGTGGCCAGGTACTCGGGACTGCTCGGGGACACACGCTGTGGCACGACACACCGCTCCCCTCCTGCGTGGAGACCCGAGAGCTCTCCCTTTCTCCTCTCGAGTGAGGAGGCGGCGAGGGACATGAGAGCCTGCCCCCTGGGTAAGGGCTCGCCTGGTTAAAGGGACAAGGGCCTGCGCTTGGTTCCACCCTCCCAACCAGTAGTTTGTGTGCAGGCGTAGCCTCGCTTCGACAAATGCCTGCGAGAAGAGCACCAGGTGCTATGGGAATTTGGAGATAAATAAAGCCAGTCCCTACCCACAAGGAGATGACTTCACATAAGAGGACCAAGATGACAACAAAAGAACCAGAATTTCAGGCAGAGCAAGAGAAATATCCCAAGTGACCCGACCGTCCTGAGGAAGGAAGAGCCCACCTCACTGGGATGGTCAAGAAGGGCTTTCAGAGGAGGGCATTTGAGATGCCCTTGAAGACTGTGTAGGAGTTCAACAGTGATGGTGTCGGAGAGTGCACCAGGCAGGGGGTTCAGCAGGAGCAGCAACGCTCCTAAAGAAAGGACTAAATAAAGCGAGGGAAAGAGTGGGTGAAGTTCACTAGACCCTTGAGGGTCCGATGTGGAATATGAACTTAGTTCCATGGACAGTGGGAGCTACCGAAGATTTCAGAGCAGAAGTGGGATGATCAGGATGATCAGAGCTGAGACGTGAGTAGAGGTGCTTAATCTGCTGACAGAAATTCTACTAAAACAGAAATGTAATATTCCATTAGCACCACAGCTACTCTGAAATGCGACCCAGGAAGACCCATTTCCACCTGAATGGCTGTCGGTGCTCCTTCCGCAGCTTGGCCCTATACCAAGGACACCGCAACCAGGGGTCAGAGCCCCTCTGTCCCAGGGGGAGGGGCTCGCTCCACCCTGGACCCATTCCCATGCTCCAATGGCACCATGCTGTTGCATTTTCACTGAGAACATTTTCTGCTTGGTAAGGTGCTTCTTTTTAAAACAAGACAGAAAATAAAATATGACGACCTCCCAAACCATGTCCCTAGGCTCCAGCCGCTTGCGCCCCCAGCCCACAGAGCAGAGGCCTCGCCTGCGGAGACTCCCTTGCTTGCCAAGGCGCGACAGCAGTGGCGAAAGGGCTCCCCATCTCCCCTGCTCAGCAGCGTGGGGGGTCAGGCGTTCTTGTCACATTAAGCTTCTGAGCTTCTGAATCATGGTGTTCAGGTAGTGGCATTGGAAGACAGGGCTGGGGAAGGGGCAAAGGTGGTGGATTCACTAAAACCACTGAATTGTACACCTTGAAATAGTGACTTCTGTGTCTCAATAAAGCTGCTCTGAGGAGGAAAGGCTGCGACGGTGAGAAGTCCAGTGGCAGGCGCTGACGTGGTCACCGGCAGTCCTGTGGCTGTGCAGTTTGCCTCCACAGTCACCAGGGCCCTGTTAACATAGGTGCGTTAATTTAAGTGGACGATACTAATTAACTCTCCAGGGCAAGCCTGGCACAGAAATGCCCTGGGGCTCGGGAAGCTGACGTGAGACTCTGAGTAAGAGCCTTGGACGTGACAGGAGGCCTCCTTCCTCCCAGCTGATGGGTGGGAGCAGCCCTGAGCCTCCCTGGCCCTGTGGAAGTTGGACCATTTTCTTTGTCGAGGTTTCCAGACAGGTTCTTCTCCTCACACAGCAAATTGTTCTTGGCCTCTGGAGTCAAACTTCTCAGTCAATGCTCAGTCAACCAAGACCAAAGCCTCATCTCATCAGGGAACCCTGGCCATGGCCCCCACACATTCCAGGTTCAAGGACAGCCCTGGCCTCATATCATTTTATTCAAGAAAAGTGACCTCTGCAAAAAATAAAAATAAAAAAAGACAAGCGACCTCTCCAATGTAATTTCAGGCCCTCCATGAAATAAATACATTAATAATCCTCGTGTTCTGGCCTTTGATTAGGAAAACATTGTCTCCTTACCATCGCCTTGGCCTTCCGCTAGCAATGTCATTCCTGGTTAACGTGGATTTGAGAAGAGGGACTGCTTGGCCTTGGCCAGTGAAGCCCAGCACTCAATTATCACTGGGACTGGCTCATGCTGAAGACACACCTGCTGCCCCACCTTGCCCCAGATTATGGGGCTTCGAGGCTGTGAACCACCAAGAAGCATGTGCCTGAAGGATATATCAACACTGGGATTTTCAAACACAGACCTAGGAACTATCCTTTAATTTTTATAGTAAAATAATTATAGGTAAAGCTTGTGGGGATATTTGTGCACACACACACATATACACACACACACACACACTCATTCACCCCTGTGATAGTGTCTTAGCCTTTACCAAACTGTAAAGTTAGCCTCTCTTGCATAGGCCCAGGGCTTGGGGAGCACAGTGGAGAAACGTTCTACTAGGAGTCTTGGACCAAGCCCTAGAGAACTGTGCTCTTCCTCCCCTACCCAGGCATGTTGGGTGTGGGAGGTCTGGTCGGGTTCCCATGGGAATTCCTAGGTATCAACTCTGTGGGCCCCATGAGACCAGGGTGCTAAATCAGGTGGAAATGCTTGTTGGTCACCCTGTCCACCCCCAGTGTCAAAAAGGGGATATTGCTTCTGACTTCTATGTGTTAGTTTTGTATCCTATAACTTTACTGTATTCATTTATTAGTTGTAACAGTTTCTTGGTGAAGTCTGCAAGGTCTTTTGTACATAAGATCATGTCAGAGTAACAATTTCACTTCTTCCTTTCCTATTTAGATGCCTTTTATTTCGTTCTCTTGCCTAATTGCTCTGGCAAGGATTTCCAATATTATGTTGAACAGAAGTGGTGAGAGTGGACATCCTTGTCTTGTTCCATATCTTAGAGGAAAGGCTTTTAATTTTTCACCATTGAGTATAATGTTAGCCTTGGGCTTTTCATGTACGGCCTTCATCGTGTTGAGGTACAGTCTTTCTATACCTAATTTGCTAAGAGTTTTTATCATGAAAGAATGTTGAATTTTGTGAAATGCTTTTTCTGCATCTAATGAGATGATCATACGTTTTTTGTCCTTCATTCTGTTAACCTGATACATGACCTCTACTGACTTGCATACGTTATAACCATTCTTCCATCTCAGAGATAAATCCTACTTAATCATGGTGGATGATTCCTTTAATGCTTTTAATGTGCTATTGAATTTGGTCCACTAGTGTTGTGTTGGGGGGGTTGCGTCTACGTTCATCAAGAATATGAGCCAGCAATTTTCGTTAGTTGGTCCTGTCAGAATGTCTCTTATCAAGAAAGATGAAAGAGAACAAGTGTTGGTGAGGACGTGGAAAAAGGGAACCTTTGTACACTATTGGTGGGAATGTAAATTAGTACAGCCATATAGAAAATAGTGAGAAGTTTCCTCAAAAAGCTAAAAATAGAACTACTGTATGCTCCAGCAATCCCACTCTGGGTATTTACTCAAAGGATTTCAAGTCAGTTTGCCCAAGAGATGGCCGCACCCCACATTCACTGCGGCACTATCCACAACAGCCAAAATGCGAAAACAACCTCAGTGTCCATCAATGAATGCATAAATAAAATGTGGTACATATACAAAATGGAATACTATTCGGACTTAAAAAAGAAAGAACAGTCTGTCATTTGCAACAACATGGATGGAATTGGAGAAGATTATGCTAAGTGAAATGTCATGCACAGAAAGACAAATACTGCATGTTCTTACTTACATGTGGAATCCAAAAGAATCAAACTCATAGAAGCAGAGTAGCATGGTGGTTGCAGAGGCCGGGGGCTTGGGGAACGGGGAGATAATGGTCAAAAGATGCAAAATCTCAGTTAGGAGAAATGATTTTTTCTTTTTTTGAGTTCCATTGCACCATGTGGTGAACATAGTTAATAATAGAGTGTTGTACATTTCAAAATTGCTGAGAGAGTAAATTTCAAATGTTCTCACCACAAAAAGTGTGAAGTATTTGCTAAACATTAAGTAGCTTGATTTAATTATCCCACATTGTATTCATAAATAATAGCATCACTTTTGTGCCCAACAAATTTATACAATTATAAATTGTCAATTTACAATTTAAAAAACACAGGAGATTTTGCTAATGTTAATTAATAACAATAACCCCTCCTGATCATGGAGTGCTTTTAGTCAACAGAGCATAATGACCTTGTGAGGTGCCCGAGCAGGGATTATTGTTTCCATTTTACAGATGGGGAAACTGAGGCTCGGAGAGGCTAAGTAACCTGCTCCAGGTCCCATGCCACTGAGGAACCAGAATTAGATCTGGAGCCTCCGGCCTTCTTGTTTGCCTCCCTTTCCATAATCCCTTGTGGCATCAGAAGCCTGATGTAGAACTGGGAATGTTATTTAGTTTAGACCCTCCAGGTCATTCTGTTCAGCCTGTTGCTCATTTCCCAAGCTGCCAAGTTTGCTAGGAAAGCATTCCCTCACTGCTGCAGACTGCAGCCGATCCTTCCTCCATTAAGCACACACCACTGTCTGCATTTCTTAGAGTCTACCTTCCCATTCAACCGTCAGCTTCTTGAAGGCAGGGACTGCATTTTCTCTGACTCTGCACTCCAGCTCCGAGCACAACCCTGGCACACGGTACACAGTGCACGTCTGGAGAGTGAAATGCAGCCAAAGGTGCTCAGAAGCCAGTGCTCCTCTGCTTAGCACCCTGTCTATACTTTATCGAGACACAAACTTCCTCTGCATCAGCTGTTAACTGACCACGTCTACTGCCGATAGCAGCTAGGTTCCTTGCCATGTCTCAGAAGAAACATTGATGCTGTGCACACATCAACTTCAAATTACACTTGAAATGTCCAAACTGAAATGTGCTGTAAGTATAAAATACACACCAGATTTTGAAAACTTAGTACACAAGAAAAGAAATATAAAATATCTCATTAATAATTTTTATATTGATTATATGTTGAAATGATAATACTTTAAATATCGGGTTAAATGAAATATATTATTAAGATTATTAAGGTTTATTTCACCTATTCTCTTTTACTTTTTATAATAAGATAGTTATGTGCTAGAACATGTTAAATCCCATATGTGACTCATATCATATTTCTATGGCAAAGTTCTGGCTTAGAGTCTTACAGGTCCTAATAAGGGCTTGAGCTTTTACTGTGAGTGACATAGGAGCCACTCGAGGGTTCTGAGCTCAGAAGTGACATGATCTGACTCGCTTGTGTTTTGAAGGGATCACTCTGGTTGCTGTGCTGAGGACAGACTGCACAGGACATCAGCAAAGGCAAGCAGACCATTTAAGACGCTGCTGCAACAATTCAGGAGACAGAGGCTTGGAGCAGAGCGTGGTAGGAAGTGGTCGGATACTGCACAGATTCCAAAAGCAGAGCCAAGAGCACTTCCTGACAGACGGGGCGTGGGGCGTGAGCAGAAGAGGAGTCAAGGATGAGTCCTAGTTTTTGGCCTGAGCAACTGGAAAGATGCCAGATTCTGAAATGGGGAAAGATGGAGGAGGGGAAGGTTTGGGAAAGACAGGAGTTTGGTTTGAGATAAGCTAAGTGTGGGATGCCATTTGGTTTCCAGGTGGAAATACTGAGAAGGCAGTAGGAGGTAAGACTCAGGAGTTCAGGGCAAAGGTCTGAACTGGGGAATCTGAAGTTGGAATTCATTATCATAAGGATGTAATGTAAAGCCCAGAGACTGGGCAAGGCCATCAAGGAGTGACCATAGGCAGAAAGGGGAAGATCGAGTGCCCTGGGGAACTCCCAAGTTCAAAGTTTGCCGAAAGGAGCAAAGGAAACAGAGAAGGAGCCGTGAGGTTAAAAGAAAACCAGGAGAGAGTGGTGGGCCAGTGCCAAGTAAAGGTTTCAAGGAGGCAGGAGGGAGCAGCTGTGCCCGGCTGCTGAGAGGCCCAGGAAGAGAGAGACAGAGAACCACCAGGGATTTAGCAACGGGGAGGAGGTCTGTGGCCCTGACAAGTGCAGCTTAGGTGAGAGATGGAGGCAAAAACATGATTAAAGTGAGTTCACAAGAAAATGAGAGAGGAGGGAATGGAGACAACAAATACAGACCACTCTCTCAAGGAATTTAGCTGTAAAGGGGAGCACAGAAATGGACAATAGCAGAGGAGATATAGGATCGGGAGAGGCTATTTTTAAAAGACGGGAGATGATTTCAGCATGGATGCGTGCTGCTGGGAAGGAGCCCGTAGACGAGGGAAAAATTGATAATACCAGAAAGAGTGGGAATTCCGATGTTCTTCCAGTCTCCAAAGAGTATGCTTATACTGCTTTTTCATATTTTACCAACTTTAGACATCATTTGTCGACTGTCTGCTATGAGACATAAAGTCAGCTTGCTTCTGTCACCCCTCATCTCACTTCTCCTCTTCCTCCAGCATTATCCTAGCATCTCACTATTGTCCTTCATCCCAGCGTCATCACTGTTTCAGTTTATCTACTGGTCACTTCGGTACCCTTTATTTCTTAGTCTGTTAACTATAGACAGTGTCCCCGATTCCCCACTTTATATGAGGAGAGTATTCATGCCTTCAACCAGGTTGAAGAGCACCCCTACCTGAGATCGGCCATTCTCAGGAGAGAGGGAAGAGGACAGTGGTAGAACCTCACAATGCAGTGTCTGTTCGGCATGGCATATGTCATTTCTACTCACATGCAGTTGACCAAAGCAAGTCACATGGCCAAGTCTGGTACCAGTGGGCAGGAGAAGAAGTACTCTCCTCCCACAAGAGGTGGGCAAGCCATATGGCATCAGGTGGGGGTGTGTAATCCTCTTTTCAGGGAGGACAGTGAATAATTGGGAATAATAATTTAATGCATCACAACTCCACTTCTCTATTCTTCTACTCTCCAACTTCTACAAGCTGTGTTTTTCATTTTGTATTGTCAAGAGGAAAAACATCTGTACAACAGGGAAGGAAAGTACTTGGGCCACAGAATAGATTTTCTCAGCATGGTCTAACCTAACACTGCTCCTTCTGGGAGGCTTTCTCTGAACCCCCCTCCCCCCCAAGGAAGAATTAATTGCTGCTAAAACACTCTGTTCCTGCTGCTATCGTAGCACTCACTTACCAAATTCAAACAAAGTTATCATCAATTTTCCTCAATGGTCTATGACATCTTGACTGATTTATTCATCGTCACAGCCTCAGTGCCTGAGTTGGTCCAATGAATGAATTGAAAGAAGCTGCATTTCATCAAAGGGCAGTCATGCATATTCAGTTGTCACAAGGGCTTCAGATAAGCCAGGGGGCATTGGAGAAGTGGATATCCCAGCGACGGTGCAGATTTCCAAGAGCTGGGGCCATTCAAACTACTCCTGAGGGGGAGAGTGGCAAAAAAATACCTGAAAGGTTTGCCTGGGCTGCTTTGTTATGCAGGACCCCATTGCAGGTACACAGAGGAGCAGAGGGATCAAAAGTGCTTCTGAGCGATCCCGGAGGACCAGTGCTCTGCATCCAGAGATGGGACCAGTCCTTAGTTCTGCAGAAGAGCAAGGAGCAAGAAGGACTCACCGTCTCCAGAGAGCTTCCAGCACGCCAGACCGTGGGCTTTATGTAATCACATGTTATCCCCCCAGCAACCCGGAGAGATAAGTAGGTGTCCCTGGCTTACAGATGAGAAACACTACCAAGGATCAGGAGTCCACCATTCTGTGTGGAGAGGAGCAGGTGCCTGGGCACCCAGCAAACTGTACAATAGCAACCAAAGCAAAATGAAAAAAATGCCTGGATTACGTCACTGAAAATTCAGAAATTTGTACACCTATGGCTCATAGAAAAATCCCACAGGGCTGGGCACAACGGCTCATGCCTGTAACTCCAGCACTTTAGGAGGCTGAGGAACGAGGATGGCTTGAGCCCAGGGGTTCAAAACCAGCCTAGGCAACACAGAGAGACCCCATCTCTACAAAAAATAGAAAAAGTAGCTGAGCGTGGTGGCATGTGCCTGTAGTCTCAGCTACTGGGGAGCTGTGGCAGGAGGATCACTTGAGACCAGGACTTGGAGGCTGCAGTGAACTAGGATCGAGCCACTGCACTCCAGCATAGATGACAGAGACCCTGTCTCCTAAAAAAAAAAAAAAAAAAAACAGAAATCCCATAGGACCCTGATCTAACAAAGGGAAATGTGAAGGCGGAAAAGCCGGATCCCCAGGGCAGGTGCAGGGGTCAGGGGAAGGAACAGTGTCCTTTGGCCAGTTGCTGCCAGTAGAGCAGAGCTCAGGGTGGGAAAGGTTCCTAGTGAGGCGAGACCCAGGAGGGCATGCACAGTGCAAGGGGAGGCAGCTGCTGTGCCCTGGGGCAGGTCTCCCACAAGGCGATTCCCTCTTGCCACTTGGTGCAGCCCCTCCCACCTGGCACCAATGCATCTGTTTCCTCAAAAGATCACAGGGTGGCATTTACTTCACCACTTCAAAAAAACGTGGAATCAAGACGCATTCTGGCTCACGATCGATCGTTCACCTCCTCCAGAGAGATGGACAGGCAGTCTCTGCTAGCAGGTGGGAATTGGTGACACAACGAAATTAGCATCAGCTTGCTTCCCTGTGGCGGCTGAATGTGCAAAGAGAGCTGGTCTGACAACACCGGCAGGGAGAAGGCCATCTAAAGACCACCCAACTTACAGCTCAGACAGGCGGCTCCCGCGGCGCAGCTGCCCCTTGGGGCAGAAGGACCAGCAAGCAGCAGGGGAAGGGCGACACGCCGAGTGGGTGGGTGTGGCCTTGGCCATCGCTGCAGCAAAAGCCCCTGCTCAGCCGGCCAAGAGCGAGGAGGCCGTGAGAAAGGCCACAGTAAAACAGAACTCCAGCTGACGCGCTCTTGGGAACTGGAGCCCTACGCCGGCGACAGGCTCGCTGGCAGGGGCAGGCTTTCTCCTGGCGCGGCGCGGGTGCCTGCCTCTCCCGCCCCGCACGGGAGAGGGGACACCTCTCAGCGCGGAAGAAGGGGGTGCGGGGGCGCAGGCGAAGATCTGGAGGCGGGGTTCAGGGAGGGATGTTCGGGAAGACTTCTCGTTCCTACCTCTACTCACTCACCCTCCGCACCGTCTCTTACGATGTGCCTCTACGTTAAAATTGGGGGCACCGGTACAGGCAGCCAGGGTCTGACACAGAATGACAGCGGAGCGCTCTCCACTCCACCGGGAACGGAGTGGGGAGGACTCTGGTCATCTCTGGCCAGACGCAGTCCAAGCCCGCACGCATCAAACTAATAAAGCCGCCCGGGTGCCCTGGGCGCCCGGCGCGGTGCCGGCGGGAGCGAGGCTCCCCTAAGGAGGCGGAGGCGACTAGCTGGAGTTCTTGTCCCCACACGGTGCACGCCCCACGAACCGACGTGGGGGTGTCGTCTGCTAACACCGGCTTGTCCTCCCTTTCCCAGCTCAGCGACTCCTGGGACAACGCGGGAGCTTAGTCGCCGCCGCCGCCGCCCTGCCCCGGCCCCGCGCCCCTCGGGATGGCTCACGAAAGATGGGCTCGCGCGCGACCGAGAAAGGGGCGGAATTCGGGGCGCCCGCAGGGGAGGCTACTCCAGAGCTGGGGGAGCCATCCGGGCCGCCGCCGCGGGCTCCAACATTCTTCCCAAAGTTTCCGGCTCTCTGCGGCCCGGCCACCTCGCCTGCGGGTCGCAGACCCCCGCGCGGCACCTCCTCTCCGGGGCGCCCACTCCACGCGCTTTTGCCACCTGCAGGCGACGCGGGGAGCCAGGCCGGGCGCGCGTGGGCGCGGTGCTCGCCGCGGGGGCGCCGCCCAAAGGTCCCCCGCCGCGCCAGCCCCTCGCCCGCGCGCCCCCAGCGGCGGGTCCGGGTCGCAGGGTCGCGGCCGCCGCGTCTTACCCAGTCCCGGCACGAAAGTGTTGAGGAAGAGGCAGATGACAGCCACCGGGAAAGGCATGTAGGGGATGGCGGCGCGCAGGGGGCCCTTCTTCTCGCGGACCTGCACCACCACCCCGCTGGAGGAGGACGCCCCCCGCGCGTCTGCCGCCGCGACCGCCGCCGCCGCCGCCGCCGTCTCGGCGTCTTTGTGCGAAGGCTCCATGGCGGGGCGCGACCTCCGGGACCCGGCTGCGGCGCCCCGGCTGGCGCCCAGCGCTGGGGCAGGCTGCGGGCGGCTCCGGGCTGCGGGCTCCCGGCTCGGCGCGGGGCTCAGGCGGCCGGCGGAGAATCCCGCGCTCCGCGTCCCCCCTCGCCGGCCTCTGCCGCGCGCTCCCCGCACTCCCACAGCCGCGGAGGGCGGGCAGGGCGGCGTGACACTCGGTGACAGCGCTCCGACGCCCCTCCTCGCCGGCCCTCCCCGCCCTCCTCTCCGCCCCCCGAAAAACATCACGCGTGAGGAATGGAAAATCAGGGCGAAGGGAAGAGGGCGGGAGAGGAAGGCAAAGGGAAATGGAGGTGCGGACACACCTGGTCCGCCCCAGACAGGTGGCCTGGCCGCCTCGACAGAGAAAAACTGCGGGCCGGGCGCGGGCTCGGCTGGCGCCGCCAGCAAAGCCTGGAGGCTGAGCCCTTCGACCCGGAGCGAGCATCTACGCCAGGGACACGCGGACGGGCGCGCAGCTCCCGTGCCTCCTAGGCCTCCGATCCACTGTGATTTAAACACGTGTGCTTCAAGTCGCGGAGAAAGAGCGATTCTGGGACCGGACGGGTGACAAGCTGGGAGCGGGAAACAGCCCTACAGCCGCCAGGCCGGTCTCCGCAAGCCCGGCTAAAATGGGACATACCCGCCCCCGACACACTCCTACACACAGACACACGCGCACACGCACACGCACACGCACACACACACAGACACACGCACACACGCACACACACACACACACGGACACACGCACACACACACACAGACACACGCGCACACGCACACACACACAGACACACGCACACACGGACACACACAGACACGCACACACGCACACACAGACACACACACAGACAAGCACACATGCACACACACAGACACACGCACACACACAGACACGCACACACGCACACACACAGACACACAGACACACGCACACACAGACACACGCACACACAGACACACAGCGGGAAGAAATGCACCTGCGCTGCGGAGGGGCACTGGGAACCATTTGCCCTCCCCGAGCTGCGGGGTGGGGGCCGAACCCTCGCGGCTCGATGTGGCGGTTGCAGAGCCGGCGAGGACGCAGCGCCTTCTGGCGTTGACAATGCGGAAGCCAGGGAACTCGGCTCTGTCCCAGCCACCGTAAATTAGATCTTCTGAATAAGGCTGTCTTCGCCTCTGCACCTGGAAAAAGTACCTGGATGAAAGTTACCGCCTGTCGCCTTAGGGAGGGGCTCAAGGCACAGTCAGCAAATCGTGGAGGAATTGGAAGGATGCAAACCCAGAAATCCTGCTCTTTTTTCAGGAATGAGAGTGACTGACCCTGAAACCACCCAGGGAATCAGAAGAAGGACACTAAAAGAATATGGATTATTTTATGGGTCTCTGAATAAAACAGTTTTAAAAGCAAATAGCCAGGGGCCGTGGTGGTACTAATGAACACACACACACACACACGTGTGCACACAGAGTCACTGGCTTGGGTCAGAAAAACAGGACTGACAGTTTTAGTGTCTGTTCAGCCACTGATTACCTTCATGGCTTAGAAGAACTAGCTTAGTCTTTTCTGGGCTTGAGCTACTATGTCTGTAAAATCAAAGCGAGATTCCACTGAATACACAATAACTGAAGGCCTGCTACAACTGGGGCTCTGGGAGAGAGAAATGAGTTAGACCCAGCCCTGCCTTCCAGAATCTGAGACATGAACTGAGGGATGCAAACAACTACCATGACAGAATTACAGAGCTGGTGACAAGTGTCATAGCTGTCGTATCCCAAAGGTGCTGCGACAAGGACCTGTCTGTGAAGCCAGCTGTTGTGGGGAAGGCATCAGGGAAGGTGTCCTAAAGACCATGATTCTCAAGGAGACTTAAGCAAGCACTAGAGTTAACTCTATGCAAGAGATTTGTTTTATTTTAAACAACACTTACCTATCCAAGTGCCCTCTGCCAGGCACCGTTCTAAACGCTTCACACATTCTAACTCATTTAATCCTTACCACAACTCTATGAAGTAAGTATTATTAAGTATGGAGCACAGAGAGGTCAAGTAACCTGCACAAAGTCACCCACTGGTAAGTGACAGACCTGGAATTCGAATGTGGGCAATCTGGCTCCAGAATCCATTATGGACAACCATTATCTTATTCAGAGACCTAGAAAATAACCCTCCTTCTTTGAATATTATTTTACAGAACACTCGAACTGTCCTAGGGCCACTCAATCATTATTATTCCTGGAGAAAAAGGATTTTGGGGAAAGAGGTGGATTTGCATTCCCAATTTTCCTGATGGTTTGTTGTATGAATATCTGGATGTTAGGAAGATATCCAGGCAGAGCAACAGCATGTACTAAGGCATGAAAGCCTAGGAAGGTAAGGAACATTCCAGAAGTGCAGTATGCTGGCACTAGGACTGGTGTGGGCAGGGCAAGAGATAGAGCTGGTAAGGTGGACAGGAGTCTAATAATAGTACAGAAGCACAAAGGAATTCTGACTTCATCCTGATGGTGTTCCAGTTACTATTACCATATAACAAATTACCCCCAAATTTAGCAGCCTAATGCAACCATTTTATTATGATCACAAGTCCTGTGGTCGGGATTGGCCAGAGCACAGCTGAGACAGCTCTTCTTTGCTCAGTTGTGTCTGGAGCCTCAGCTGGGAAAACTCAAACAACTGGTGGCTGAACAACTGGGGCTAGAGGAGTCACTTCTAAAAAGATTCTCAGGTCTGGTGCCTGGACTAGGGTGACCTGAAAGTTGGCTCAACTGGAAACAAGTCACCAAAGCACCTACACGTGGCCTCTCCGTGGGACTGGGACTGCTCTCGATACAGCAGCTGGGTTCTGGGAAGGAACTTCCTGACGAGAGGCCTCCAGGGAACGAGCACCGCAGGACCAGCGGGCGTTGCATGGAC
>VSMD01133721.1:0-26371 GCA_008750895.1 Mirza zaza | reverse complement strand
GGGACTTGCCAGACTACACAGCTGACGATTGTTGAATGAAAACAAGATAATTACGTGGCAGCAGTTGTCAATGTGGCTTTTACACAATGGAGTCTGAAACAGAGTGATATCATACAATTATTTAAATCAAGTTGGCTGATTAGAAATGTGGTCCAGGTTTAGACGTCGTTGGAATGTGTTTCCCCACACAAGCAATGTATGGGAAAGCAAAGAAAAAAAAATCACTTTTCCCATGGACACAAAAGATGCTACCTTCCTTCAAGTGAGTAGTGGAATAGTAGGTCATAAAATTGAGACTGTGACTCGTACGACTCTTAAAATTAAATGCCATTGATTCTCAACTTAATAAAACTATCTTAATCTAAAAGGGAGGATTTATGGGAAGGAAGCTGGAGGCCTCACAGAATTGAAGAAAGCTGTAGGAAGGGGGTAGTTCCAGGCCTTAATTAAGGGTTAAGTCAGAAAATGTGTGCAAGAAAGGAATCTCTCGAACTCAGCCTCTCATTTCTTTTTTCTTCCTTGGCTATCACCTGTAGTGGGAACTTGGCCATCAACTCTAAGGCCACATTCTTATAGAATTGGGAACATAAAGAAAGAAAAAATTGGGGCTTTCTTGTTGGCTGCAGCCAGAACAACGCTGGGCCAGGACTCGGGTTGGTTTGGCTTTGGTCGTGTGCCAATCCTTGGCCTAATCACTATGGCCAGAGAGTGGAGGTGCTATGTTCATCCCACACTGAGACTAAGAAATGTGACTATTCACTTACGAGGAGAGGAGGGAGGAGGGTTGAACAGACCAAAGAAAAAGAAAGGCCCTAGAGACATTCCAAAGATACCAAATGATAACTTGAATTTTGGCAATGTGCTTATGTCTCAAAGTTAAATATACATCTCACACGCAAGTGCCCCATGCCTCTCAAAACCTAAATCTACAATTGATTTGCCAATATCTTTTTGTTCATAACAGCAATCAGAATTACTTGAGGCCTCCTTATAATTGTATTATTTCTTTTTTATTGGTTCAGCCTTAACACAGTTTAACATTTGTGGCAGATACTGGATTGGCACATTCAGCATCTCTTCCAACCTCTTTTCAGAATTTCTCACACCACTGCCGAGGGTGGAAAGCAAACACTTTATCTTCCAGACTCCATACTCCTCGCTTCTGGATATGCTTTAGGCTATGCCAAATAGAAGTGCTAGTGGGAGACTTGACTTTGGAATGGAGTTCAGTGGGGAGAGAGGCAGCACTTGAGCTATTCATTTGCTGGGGCAGACTGTAGCATACATGATGTGGTTCTGGAACCAGCAATTGTGGCAGCAGCTGCCCAATTTAGCAGATACATTGGCAACAAATATAAACATAAATTTCTCAAAACAGAAAATAAAAAGCAAAAACAGGCTGGGCGCAGTGGCTCACGCCACTAATCCTAGCTAGTAATCCTAGCACTCTGGGAGGCCAAGGCGGGTGGATTGCTCCAGGTCAGGAGTTCGAAACCAGCCTGAGCAAGAGCAAGACCCCCGTCTCTACTATAAATAGAAAGAAATTAATTGGCCAACTAATATATATAGAAAAAAACAGCTAGGCATGGTGGCACATGCCTGTAATCCCAGCTACTCAGGAGGCTGAGGCAGCAGGATTACTTGAGCCCAGGAGTTTGAGGTTGCTGTGAGCTAGGCTGATGCAACAACTCACTCTAGCCTGGGCAACAAAGTGAGACTCTGTCTCAAAAAAAAAAAAAAAAAAAAAAAAAGCAAAAACAGCTAATCAACCTATGTTCAGTGTATATGTTCAATCTTATTAGCCATGAAAGAAATGCAAGTTAAAAAAAAAGTGTTATGGTGATTTAGCATCTTGTTGAAATGAGCAAAGGGAAAAACAGCAGGAATACAAAGTGCTGGCCACAGAGCAGTAAGATGGGCCCCATCCCTACCAAGGAGAGACGAGAACGGTGGATTTTCTGAGTTCCCCTGGGCTGCAGGAACGCAAGGCATGCTCAGGTTACCTTGGGTGGTAGTATTTTATGAAATAAATCTCTGGGGAGGTGGGGAAAATGGGAAACATGTAATCAGTCCTTGTGACACCTAGAATGTTCTTCAAGACCCAGCAGTTCTAGAAGTTCAACAGGTCATGCAATAACTCCAGTTGTTCCTACAGAAGCTGACATCCCTTGCTCCCTCCTGTAGTGCTCTGTCATATGGTGACTCAGGACTCTTTCTGAGGGCTGATTCCAACTGACTACGTCATAAAAGAATTTGCTGGCCCTCCTGACTGGAAAGTCCAAAGCCTGGGCTGGCTCAGGACAGCTGGAACTGAGGGCTTCAATGGGGCTATTCTGTCCCTGTCAGCTTTGCTTTCCTTTGAATTGGCTTCAATCTAAAGCAGGATCTCTCCAGGTGGTGGAGAAGGTCACTTACCTTCTCAAATCCTGTTTCCTCATCCTAGAAAAATGGAACTATAAGCCACCTACACATGTACTGTATGAGGAGCCAGTGAGATAGAGTATATGTAAATGCTTTCAAACTGTGGCATTTCAAAGGAATTTCTTAGTTGTCATAAGCTCAGTGGCCTGCTTTGAAACAGTCTTTCAACTTGGCACCTCTACCTTCTTCTCTGTTTTGATTATTAATAAAATCGAATAGGTGTTGTTGAGCAGGCTGGTCCTGAAAGTTGGCACATAGGAAAAAAATGTCATCCTCTTTATCAAGAATGAGGGACACTATTATTATTATTTTATTTATTTTTTATTTTTTTTTTGAGACAGAGTCTCGCTTTGTTGCCCAGGCTAGAGTGAGTGCCGTGGCGTCAGCCTAGCTCACAGCAACCTCAAACTCCTGGGCTCAAGCAATCCTTCTGCCTCAGCCTCCCAAGTAGCTGGGACTACAGGCATGCGCCACCGTGCCCAGCTAATTTTTTCTATATATATTAGTTGGCCAATTAATTTCTTTCTATTTACAGTAGAGATGGGGTCTCGCTCTTGCTCAGGCTGGTTACAAACTCCTGACCTTGAGCAATCCTCCCGCCTCAGCCTCCCATAGAGCTAGGCTTACAGGCGTGAGCCACCGTGCACGGCCCTTATTATTATTTTAAAATAAAAGGTATCCATGTAACAAAAACATTTATACCTCCTTAATATTTTGAAATTTTAAAAAAAGGCTCTGTTATATCTTTTTTTTTTAATGTGAGTTCAACGGACCCTAGGAGCCCATGGCAGTGCCCCAGGGACCAAGTGTGTGTACGTGTTGGTGGGGGCAGGGCAGTGGGCAAGGCTGAAAGGGTGGAGCTGCCCCTTTAATCAGAGCAGCCCTGCTTTTGTCTGTTTTCTACATCATGACTGTAAGATTTGACACCAAAAAGGAGAGTAGTAATATGATTAAAATAGCAGCAACTTTGGCAGCAAAGTAGAAGAAATGCGCCAATGGCAGATATGAATTGACTAATGAAGGGGGAACTGAATGAATCAGAGCAAAATTGAACACCACTTGATAATATCTGGAATCCAATGCAAAAAAAAAATTGATCGGTAATAGCCCAACGTGGTACAAGTTTCAATGGCTCAAGCCTGAGGAGGACCTCCCCCATTCCCTGGCTCACGTCTGGGACTAAAGATGCCAAGGAGACGTGGCAACGGATGGGTTCTTATGACCCTCCTACGCTGCGCGGTACATAATGCTATTCATGCTTAGCCATCCCATCTCTTTCTGGGCAATGACATGTGAGTGTTAGTGGTGTGTGTTACTCAGCACTGAGGTGGTAAAAAGCTGATGCGTAACTGTCTGCCCTCTCTCTTTCCTGGCACTGTGATGGAGAAGGCCAATGGCTTCAGAAGGTCAGCCAGAGATGGCAAACCCCTGTCTCCTGTGGGCCCTGCCTAACCATGAGTGAGAAATAAAGCTTTGTGTTCGTAAACCATTGGTATTCTGGGGTTACTTTGTTACAGCAACATAGCCTAATACCCAAGGAAAGGAAATTTGAAGAGCCCAGGAAGATTTTTTAGGCTGGGAAATTTACAGGGGCTGGCTGGAGAAAGGAAGCTAGAAACACTGAGCGAAACGGGCCTGGGGTAAAGAGGAGGGAGTGAATAACAGCTCACTGATGGAATGGTGTGATTTAGGGGAAAAAACATGGATTTTGGCATCAAATAGACCTACTTAGAAACAAAATAGGTTTCATTATTTATTTTCTCTTTGACTTTGAGCAAATTGCCAACCTGTCTCACTTTTCTCTTCCATAAAGCATAATGCCTACATTATAGGGTTGATGAAAAAATTATATTATACACACACGCATATGGCTAGCATTTAGCATGGTATCTAACAGTTGGTAGGAAATCAATAAACCTAGGTACCCTTTCTCTCTCTGTTCCGTTCTAACCATTTCTAAGCTTGATAGTTTGCCATTTTGATCTTACAGACTGTACAACTAGGAATCCTTAAAGTCCTTATTCCAGGGTTTGCATCCCCTGAAACGCTGCTAGGGCTTTGAAATAGAAAGGAATACTGTCAAATTCTCTGGTGTATCACTGCCTGTAGTGCACTTGAACTGTGAATCATGTGGCCAGTGCTACCGAGGCTAAAGTCTGGGCCAGGGTGAGCTTAGGGAGGACCAGCGTGGAGGGAGGCCTGGTCTCAGCTCTCTCCTGGCAAACAGCTCAGTTCTGTCCTGGTTCCTGCAGAAGAGGCACTGCCCTATCCCTGACTCCTCAACAGTCTTCTGTATCAGCCTCCAGTATGTTTGGTGCATTTGCCCTTGCCTTTCTGACCTTCAGGAAACCCACCTACACACAGACACACACACACACTCACACTCACTAGAAATTAAAGAAACCCATCACATCCAAAATTATAAATAAAAAAGCAGAGAAACATATACATTTTATAGACAAGAAGTTCTAATCCTGAATAAACTGAGAGGACTCAGAGATGCCTGGAGGTCTTGGAGGCCATAGCTATAATATCTAGTGATACCTCCTGCCATATTCTGAACATGCAGAAATTCCCAGGTCCCAAAGTTCCCATTTCTTATTAAATTGTAGTGAAAAAGCTTTCCTTGATCCCACCCTGGTTGAGTCTGGGAACAGGGTGTTAACTTTTAAATTACAAAATGTTCTTGACTGGAGAGAATATGCAGAATTAAATGTTATATATATCAGAAGGGGGCATAAGATTGAAAAAAAAAATGCTGAGAAATGTAAGATAGTGGGCTATAAAGATAATAGACACCTTCCAGCTTCTGTTTACTGCTTGTTTGCCTACCACAAGGCATCATGAGTATATTATGGGATGCAGAGGAGAAAGACAAAGAGAGCAGAAACCTGAGTCTCTCAGCTAGGACCCGGAACAGGTTAGGGCCTATCAGGGGCAGGCTGAAGTAACAAAAAAAAATCACTGTGGGGGTGCATGCATGACCAGTATGTAAACAACTGAGTTATAAAAGGGGGCTAACACACAAAGGAGGGTCCTTGCCCGGGGAAGAGGCCACTGTGCTGGCACTCTGGGGGCTCGGACCCTAGCTCGAGCTAGACAATAAAACTCCTTTTGGTAATTACAGCCTCGGTGACTCTGTCTCTCTGTCCTGCGGCCTTGTGAATCCCGAATATAACAAGAAATACTGCTCCAGTGTCTTGCAATCACTTTCTCAAAGGGAAGAAAGCCCATGAGGAAGTGGGAGGAAAAAGCCCAAGAACAGCCATGAAAAGGGTCCTACTTCCACAGGGACCACGGTCCACTCACCAACGTGCAGCATTTGCTTAGTTTTAATGTGTTTTCTTGGCTTGTTACCTCCTTCACCCTTAACTGTTTAAAAATGAGCTTTTTGGACATCTCATCCAAGCTTAAATGTTCTTATGGGAGTGAAGAATTGGTCACTTGCTTTGAAAAATCAGGGAAAGGTCTTAATGTTGGAAGCAGCCAATCCTTGGGGTACAGCGTCCCTTGTAGAGGCAGGGAAGTTCTGGGGCCATCGGTGATCCGCCCTCCTCCTCTGCAGCACCTGCTACCGCAGCCACCCTCCTCTGAAACGCTCAGCATTTTGTCACAACAGAGTACTTCCGCGGTTCCTGTTACTTCCTGAGGCGGGCCAAGCGCTCGCAGCCCATTTGCGGAAGCGAGATGACGGACACCCTCTGCCTCCAATGGGCGTCGAGCCCGTCCATGCTCGCCGGACTGGCGCGCCCGCTGCCGGGCCTCGGTCCCCCGCCGGAGCCCCAGCTCCGTCCTGGGTGCCCCGAGTCCCCGCAACGCTAATGGCTAACCAATGGAAAAAAACATCTCAAAAGACACACGTTTAGAGAAAAGATCCCCATTTAGAAAGGGGTGCTCCTCCCCGCCCGGTCCCCCGCATCGCAGCGCCGCGGCTTCCCAGGCCCACGGCGCCCACTTGCGAATCGAGACCCCGTGTTGGCAGCGGCGGCCTCCCTTGATCGGTCCCACTCCCGGGTTTCCCCTTCCCCAGCTCCCGCCTCAGCCAGGGGCGCCGCCAGGGCTCGGGCCGACGCGCCCCTCCGCGCCTGCCCGCCCGCAGCTCTCCGGGCTCCACTTTCACTTTCGGTCCCGGGCTGCGAGGCAGGCGGCGGCGGCGGCGGCGGCGGCGCGAGGGAGCCGGCCCCGGACCCCAGGTACTGCGCGCCCTCCCGGAGAGAGGGGAACGCCGCACCGGCCCCTTCCCCGCGCCCGCCGGGGCGCCGAGGGCCTGGGGCGCGGAGAGCAGGGCGGCGGGGCACGAGGCTGGGCGAGGGGAGTCGCCGGCCGGGCCCGAGTCCGAGTCCGCGGGGCGCACGGGCGGCGCGCCGGGTCCGCCCGCAGGAGCTGCCTCCGCGCTCCGCCTCGCCGCTGGCTTCCCGCCAGCCGCGCAGGCCACCAACTCCCGCGTAGGGCCAGAGGGAGGGCGGGTGGACAGCGGGTTAGGCCGAGGAGGGCACCTTGTCGATAGCTCCCGGAGACACGGACGTGGCTTTGGGTTAACTGCTGGGGTGGGGGTGGGGCATTGTGGCATCCGTGGGACGCAGGTGTCCTCAAGGTCAGTTCCCTCCCTGTTGCTCCTAAACTTCTTGCCAGCAACCCTCTCTCCCCACTCCGCGCTGGCTCCAGCCCGGGTTTATTCAGATAAAGCTCTCCTGTTGAGTTTTCTATCTGGGTACCTCGCCAGGTGGGGGAATTTCATGAGAAGAAGAGGAAGAGCAGACACTTCCTCACTGTTGGTGGAGTTCTTTGTGTAGGCTGGGTTCGGAAAGAAATGCTCTGTTTTCTATTAAATGTCTAAGAGTATTTGTTCTCAACTCAAGACATAGTCAGCCATTACAAAAAAAAAAAAATAGCTTCAAAAAAATTGGGTAGAGTTATCTCTTCCCTCAGGGATTTGGAATTAAATTGATAAGCGGCACATTTTCAGGTGGGGCTTGAGTATGTTAACGTTTTCGAATTAATTCAACATTTTTATTATTTATCAGCAGTGACAAGCTATTATCAGTGCTTGTTAATTTCATTGTTCAGAAAGTTTTGGAACAACGTCCATTACTTCTTGATCTATGTTTTATAGTGTCCCAATAAAGGGAAAGGCTGACTTCCATGGTGATTGTGACTTCCAAAGTCACAATCGCCAAAGGCAACCCAAGGAAGGTTCCTAAAATATCTTGGACCCTTCCTGGCTGTGAATTAAAGTTGGGTAGGAAAGTCTGCTGCACTTTGGCAACATTGACTGTGAAAGGTGGTTTAGTTTGATCAGAGGCCAAAGGAAAATACTTTTTAAAACATTTAAGGAATATAGTATGGGAAAGTCCTTTAAAACTCTTATCTCCATGCTCTACACCTGTGTATTCAATGGCCTGCTTGATATATCCCTTCGGATATCTCACGAACATCATAAATTAAACATATTTTAAAAACTGAACTCAAGATTTCTTCTCTGGGCTTCTCCATCTCAATAAAAGGCACTTGTGTTCATTCTAGAAACCAGGCAGACATTCCTGATACTGTCCTCTCCCTCAGCCCCCACTTCCAGTCTACCCTAGATACAGATGTTGAACCCATCCATAGTGTGTGCACGCTCTCTTTCTCCCTCTCTCTCCACACCACCCCAGGACAAGCCACTAGCCTGCTTGGTCTAGACTAATTTCTAACTGGTCTCTTGGCCTTCAGTCTAACTGCTTTCCAATCTTCTGCTCTCCACACAGCAACTAGGGTAATTTTCTTACAATGTGAACTGAATCCTAAGTTGACCTAGCTCAAAATCCTTCCAGTGGGTTCTCATTGCCCTTAGGATGTTATCCAAAATCCTTAACATGCCTATAAGAATGTGTGGTGGTCTGGCCCCTGCCTACCTCTCCAGATGCATCTTTTGCTTGAGGTTGAACTTGTGTTTCAAGTTCATTGGTCTTTATAACCAGTGCTCTCTACTGCCTCTGAGTATGCAAAATGATTACTATTCCCTCTGTCTGGAACACTGTCCCGCTGCCTCTCTTCTTAGTTAACTTGTATTTTAAGTCTCAGCTAAAATGTCCTCAAAGAGCCTCTGATGTAAATTGGTCTGCTGTTATTCTCTTTCAGTGTGTATATGTGTTTTCCTTCATAACTGTAATCACAGCTAGTAACTATTAATATATATATTTGGGTAAATTTGTTAAAAATCTCCACTTTCTAGCTCTTTGAGGTCTGTGTTGTCTTGTATTGCTAGTACCTAGCTAAAGCCCTGGCACATAATAGGCTCTCAATAAATATTTGTGGAATGAACAATCAAAAATATTTTTACTCATTTGGTCTTTATAACAATTAATGAGAGAGGTGTTATTATTATCATCTCATTACACACATGAAGAAAACGAAACTTGTATTAAATAACTTGCACAGTAGGTGGCAGAACAAGAACCTTGGTTTTCTTTTCTGACTGTAAGCCTAATATATATATTATTGTATAGTTATAATTTTATGTGTATATATATGTGTATATATATTTATATAAAACTACATTTGTAGAAAAAATGTCAGAGACTACTACTTGAAGTTCTTAAATAAAACAATGTGAGTCTTGATAATATGCAAAGGAAAAATGAGGAAAGTACTATGTAGGAGGAAATCAGAAAGTAAAAGCACAAAGGTATGAGATTTGGTGAAGCAGAAAAAGCAGGGAGTTTATAGTCACACAGACTTACATTGCATTCCAACTAGTTATGTGAACTTGACAAAGGTACATGAATGTTTCTTTGCTTCAGTTGCTTCTCTACCTCAGAACGGGGAAAATAGGCTATTAGAGTGAGAGAATGTGTAAAGTGCCCAGCTGGCCCTTTGGAGGAGCTTAGTAAATGTTAGTTCTTATTCCTTCTTGGCATGGAGTTTTACTTGACAAAGAATTATACTTTTCTTGGAAAGGAGCTGCTTATATTGAATAGACTATTGCTTCTGAGAGCCTTTTTTTTTTAAACTGCATCCCTTTTAGAAAATTGTTAATAAAACTTGACTCTAGGAGACCAGTCAGAACCATGAAATGACCTGTTTCAAACTGAAACACTTACTATTAGAATCCAAGTCAGACGAGAGCTAATTTTTCTGGGGAAGAGCTAAACACACTGGAACATGATCACAGAATCTTGGATATCCTATCATTGGGGATTTAGAGATTTTTCTCAGTGAAATCCTTAATTAAGTTCACTGAGTTTTTATCAAGCCCCTCTTATATGCAAGATACAGTTCTAGGTGCAATACAGAGATAAAAACAGTGTTGTTTCCAAGAGTTTATAACATAGTAGGAAAGATATTACAAGTGCAGCAGTTATAGTATTTTGATGCAGGGTGCTGTAAGATGCCATGAGAGGAACAAAAAAAGTCCCATGAGTTTCAAAGGAAGAAAAAGTCCCTTGTGCCTGGAATATTCAAGGAAGGGTTCCCAGGGATGTCTCATTTGAGTCGGAACTTGAAAGATGTGAGAAAGTTGTTGAGGTGGAGGGAGTCCTTGAGCAGAGATGTGGATAGAGAAAGTGTTGGTCACATTTTAGGAACAATCAAAAACCTATAGCAGATCCTAGGATGCATATAGTGGGTTTGTGTTTTGAGATAAGGCTAAGGAGGGAGAGAACACTTTGTTGAAAACTATGTTTCTGAGAAATCGCTCCGTCTGATGACTTAGGAGAGGAGACTGCATCTCAGCCTTTCAGTCTCGAACATTCAGTGAAATGTCTCTGACCAGAAAGACCAGACCAGTAAGACATAATCCCTGCCTTGGGGAGCTTATGATTTACTAAAGAGAAACAGGCATGTAAAAAATTAAGTTCACTAATGTGTTACAGGTTCTAAGAATTCTGCCTAGGAGTCAATAGAAGACAAAATTTAGTGGATTTTAGTGGTTTTTGCTGATTGTAAATTTCTTTCTCATAGTTAAATCAAGTATACAAGGCAGGAAATTTTCATCTTAGGAAAGACCTAGTATTTATGGAAGTTTGCATCATTTATCCATTGAACGTGGGTGAATGAATTCCAACATTTATGCTGTCTACATTACATGTCCCATTTTGGTTTCCGACACTGTATCCTTGAGAAACAACCCCTGCATGGACCCAACCCTGCAAATCCTTTGATGCGAGGTCCTACCACCAACCCCTCAGCAGCCCGTGGGCCTTTCTGTCAGCTCAGAACCAGTTGGAATTTTTAGATCACCTTTTTCTTGGGCTGTTGGAGAACACTTGGGGACTTCCAGAGTCCTCGCATGCTTGAACCTGCCACCTGCATGGAGCCTTCTACTATCTTGAGGTGAGGGCTAAGCCCACTATGCTGCTGCTATCAGAAATTCCAGGTGGAAGCCTGTTACTCTCTGCTTCCCCAAACTCAATGGAAATCCATTGTTCTGCCCCTGCCCTGGATCCTGCCTGAGGAGGTAGGGGCAGGAACTCTCTACCATATTGGTATTTAAGCTTTCTTCTCCATATTGCTCCACTCCTCTGTGGTTGAAAGCATCCTTTAGTTGGTTTCTAGACAAAAAAAACCAAGAAATTGTTCTCCCTGTTCACACCTCCTTTCTGTTTCATCTAGTCACCTCCAGATCGACTCCACAGGGAAGGAGGAGGGAGGGACCTTGATCTGTGTGTTTGGGAAGGGGGCAGGATGGAAAGTGAGGGGTGAGAAGACCATGTCAGCTATTGCCTTGGAGTAATGTCCCATCACATGTGATTCAAAGGGTAAGACCAGCGTCTGGCAAGGATTATGTTGGAGCTTCTCAGTCCTGGCTCCTCAGTAGAATCTCTAGGATGTTGAAAAAAATTGATGCCCTGATCTCATCACCGTAGATTCCAGGTTAATGATTGTCAGGAGGGATCCAGGCATCAAAAATTTTAAAAGCTTCCTAGATAATGTTAATAGGCAGCTACAATTGAGAACGTGACATCTAAGAGAGGGAGAATCCTCTGTACCATAATCATTTCGAGGGATCCACTTTGTACGGTTACCACTTTTCTCATCCCATCCAAATGTCCAGGAGCCAGGGGAGTTCGAGTGAATTAGGGCCAATTACTGAGCTCACCTGGCAGGGGTCCCTCCTGGCAAACACCTGGTAGGGAGGTGTGCTTGTGTAAGGAAAAGAAAGCACTTTGCTTGAATCTTGGCAAAGTGGATTGCCAGATCCTTTAAAATTCACATTGCTTTTATGTCCCGAGGCTTTTAAAATAAAGTACAAAATATAGTCTGCAGCATGACTTCCGCATGCTTGAGCCTGATCTTGGAATTACTACTCTCATTGCCTTACAAATAATCATTCTCCATCAAGTCTTCCTGGGTTCACTTCTGTCCATGTCAGTTGCCCGAATAGCCTTGTGCTTAACTTTAGCGCCTGCCCCATTTGCTCCACCTGTGATGCCGTTAATGCTTTCCCCAGTTCCAAATCTAAGCTGTCTTTCCAGGCTGTGGACATCCTAAGGAGTCACTGCAGCCAGGGACACTCTCTCTCATTGGAAATATCATTCCATTCTTCCCAACACATTCTTTTAGTATTATTTTCAAATGCTCCACATTTTCTGTGTTATGTTTCGTTATTTGCACATGAGTATTTTCTGTTCTTCCTGAGTTCGAGGTCCTCGAGCGTGGGGTCAGTGTCATGTGTATTATATCCCACACAGTACGCAGCACACAGCCTTGTTGGACGATTGTAAGAGAGAATCCAGATGACTGATATGTTTGTCACAAACTACCAGGAAAATTAAACTCGTTAAGTCGTTCCTGGCTAAATGAATATTTAATTGACTTTTGGTACGACAATTTGACAATGACACTGATGTTTTTAAAGATTACTGTTACCAATACTTGCCTTTTTCCCTTCCTCACTACTCACAATCTAACTCTCCTTCCTATGCTTCTTGTGTTTTGGGAATGCTCTACCTTGTTAGGCTTGGTGGGAAGTGAGGCAGATCCTGGTTTTCTCTACTTTCTTGCTGGTCGCATGGACGTCACACCTCAGCTCAGGCAATAGGACTTCAAAGCTGGAACTTTGAAGCTGAAACAAGTCATGCAAAGTTGCAGGGACAGTGGAGAACTAATTCCAGTGGTGGCTGCAGCAGTGTCAGCATCTGATTTCCATGGCAGTAGAGCAGCTTTCTCCGAGTTCCAGTGTTGGTGGGGAGCAGAATCTCAATGAGATGTTTCTCTGATTTGGTTCCGGCTGTCCATCTTTGCCTGTTTTATGAGCCTGGTTTCTCAAGTGTCTTGCAACTCTGTGACCCATTTAGTGAGCCACTAAGGGTCCTCCGAGGGTTCCTTTTCTTCCTGTATCAGCCAGGGCTTGTTCTGTTGCTTTTGACCAAGAGCCTGGACTGATAGAGTTAATTTAATCTTTGAAAGCCAAATGATGCTTTCTAGTAGTGTTACTGATGGTTACTAACCATAAACTTTTTCTTCTATGTAGGGGAGGTAGTTTTACTTTCAGGAAAAGACCTAGTACTCTTGGAAGTTTGTATTTGTATCTATTAATGCTGGGTGGACACAGTGTAAAATTACGCTGTCTGGAGAACATCTTAATGGCTTTTATTTATTTAGTTTTGCTTTTATACATCTGTGCCACTAGGTGGTTTGAGCAAGAAGATGGTGTCTCTGTCTCTCAAGTGGCCACTTGCAACCATGTCGTGTCTACTTCCCTCATTGTTGACTCTCTTAACTGTGTCAACTCCTTCATGGTGTCAGAACAGAGAAGCTACATCTCCAGAGGCCGGTAATGGGACACCATTTCCTTGGAATAAAATGCGACTTCCTGAGCATGTCATCCCGGTTCATTATGATCTCATGATCCACGCAAATCTCACCACGCTGACTTTCTGGGGAACCACGGAAGTAGAAATCACAGCCAGCCAGCCCACCAATGCCATCATCCTGCACAGTCACCACCTGCAGATATCTAAGGCCACCCTCAGGAAAGGAGCTGGAGAGAGGCCGTCGGAAGAACCACTGAGGGTCCTGGAACATCACGCTCATGAGCAAATCGCACTCCTGGCTCCGGAGCCTCTGCTTGTTGGGCTCCCGTACACAGTTGTGATCTACTATGCTGGCAATCTTTCTGAGAATTTCCATGGATTTTATAAAAGTACCTACAGAACCGAGGGAGGGGAAGTGAGGTAAATTTTTTCTATTTTTTTAGGCTTCAAGTGCTATACACACTAACTTTATTATTTTAGATGGATTGTCTTTTTTTTTTTTTTTTGAGACAGAGTCTCACTTTATTGCCTGTCTTTTAAAATTCCCTTTGTTACTGAACTCTTTCTTTGGTTTTGCTTTTACATCTTTTTTTTATAGTATTAAAAATGGCCGATCTCTTCCTTGCTTTTTTAATCTTTCTTCACTCTACCTTAACCAATTTTCTTTCCTCTAATTCTATCAGAGTAAATACCTATTTGTTTATTTAATTCAATTTCTGAGACATAATAAACGTTTTTAATTCTCTTGGCCTGCCTTGGTTTCCTGAGGCTGTCAGAACGAAGTACCACAGACTGGGTGGCTGAAAACAACAGAAACGTATTCTATCGAGGTTCTGGAGGCCAGAGTCTGAAGTCAAGGTGTCAGGAAGCCCAGCTGTCTCTCAGACTCTGGGCGGGATCCTTTCTTGCCTCTTCCTAGCATCTGGGGGTGGCCGTGGATTCCTGGCATCCTTGCCTTGCAGCTGCATCACTCCTATCTCTGCCTCTGTTGTCACCTGACTGTTCTGTGTTTCCCTGTGCCCAAATTTTTATCATCTTATAAAAGATGATAAAATCTTATAAAAGATGACACCAGTCATATTGGATTAGGGCCCAGCCTGATGGCCTCATCTTAACTTGATTATATCTGCAAAGACCCTATTTCCAAATAAAATCTCATTGGCAGATACTGGGGGTTAGGACTTCATCATATCTTCTGGGAGTGGGGAGTTCAATCCATAGCAGCCTATCAGAGGAAATATTTTTCTCTGAATTGAGACATTTTTGGGGATCCCTACCTGCTTTGCTTTGGTTCTTTATTTTTTTTAAGGAGGGAACTTAGTTGGGGAGATTTTATGCTAAATTTTAAAATCAAATCAAATTTTGTTAGATTATACTAGCTTATTTTTCTAATTCCCTATTATTTTATCGTGGTAAAAAAGTCAGATGCTACCAAAAAGAATTTTTTAAAAAGTAAAATTTACCCCAATCATAGCCTCCTGAAATAAATACTTCTTCTATTTCAGGGGAATATCTTCCTAGCCTTCTGTCTGGGTATGCATATATGTTATTTTATGTAAATGGAATTGTTATATTTCCTTTATGATGGAGTTTTTGAAAACTTAATATATTGGAAAGATGTCTTATATAAATGACTATCACTAGGCATCATTTTAATGACTTTATAAAAATATATGTTTGCACATTAATTATTTAATCCCTCGTGGTTGGAAATTAAATTCTTTCCAACTTCTTAGTATCAGTAACATTTTGATGAACATCCACGTAAATTATTTTTTTAGAATAAGTGCCTAGATATAAAATTGGTAAGTGAAAGAGTCTACAAACTTTGGATATGTCTTGTTATATTTCCTCATACCTAACCAATACCGTGTATTGGCAATCTTTGTAAAGAGACCAAAAAATGGTATCTCCCTTTAATTTACATTACTTTGATGAAGGAAGTTGAGCAGCTGGCAATATGTTTATTAATGATCTGTTTTTCTTTTCTGAATTTCTTATGTATGACCTTTGCCTGAGATTTCACTTGATTGTTGGGTATTTTCCTTCTGATTTTTCAGAGATCACTATCTGTTAAGGCTATTAACTCTTCTTAAAATACTTTTCTATGAATTTTCCCAGATTTTTTTTTGCTTATCTTTTAATTTAGCTCATGATAGTTTTTGTCATGTAGAACATTTTTTTAAGTAGTGAAATCCATCCATATTACAGCAACTATAGGAATTAAAAAGCCGACAGCCTCCTATTTTGGAGTCTCCGGTGCTTCTCGATCAGTTTGTATTTCATTTGCCGTTATTTTAGGGTACTTGCGTCAACACAGTTTGAACCCACTGCAGCGAGAATGGCGTTCCCCTGCTTCGATGAGCCTGCCTTCAAAGCAAGTTTCTCCATCAAGATTAGAAGGGAGCCCCAGCACCTTGCCATCTCCAACATGCCCTTGGTGAGTCTGCTTTCCTGTGTCTATGCACAGGAAAATCCATCGGTTCTCTGTGGCTTGCATTTCCCTAGTGACAGCTGGCATTCGGGTCACCTGTTTTGTTTTATTGCCGGGCAGATGGTTGCTAACTTTTCTTTTTTCATCTTCAACCTACGCTTTTGTTTCAAGTCACCATTATTTGTAGTTTAAGGAAAAATTGCCCTTGAAAAACGTACGACTTCAGTGAGAGTAACATTCCAGATTATCAATGTTGATAGGAGGGAAACTTTAAGGAATTCGGACCAGGTTTAAATGATAGTGCCCTTCACAAAACACTTTCACCTTCGTTTTCTCACATAAAATTTTAAGAGGGTTCTAAAGAGAATGCTCTGTTGAATAAGGCCATATTTCTAATATATAGGGATTTTCTATCATTTCCACATACTCTTTACTAGTATTAACTATATGGTTTGTAACTATGTGCACAAAATTGGGCAGACAGAAAAAGAGAACAAAAGTAATCTTTTCAGAATAGTATGTAAGTAATGACAGCTAGCTTAGTTCTCTTAAAAGAAACCATTATCCTCCAGTTTCAAAGCAGATGTGGATGGCGTTCTGATTTTTAAACATGGTGAGACGATGACGGCACCAGGTGAAATAAAACTATTCATTATCCTATGATGCTGTTAGCTTAGAAAAGCATCAGCTGGACTGTGATTCCGCATATAGCGTATCCCACCTTCTGGGAGCACATGCTTTATTCAGAGAAGCACACCGTGGATGAGAGTCAGGGTGGAACAGGCTTTGCTCAGAGTCTGAAGAATGACCAGCCCCATATCTCTACACTGGTCAGGTAAGCGATATCTTAGCATGAAGGGACCCTGAGCGACCAGCCCCTTGCGTGCTACTTCTTAAAACTCTATAAACCTTAAAACTCGATACACGCCTTTGAATACCTTAATGATCCCTTCCTCAAACAAGATTCTGACCTCCTTTATAGAGAATAGAGGACTATCCTCTATAAAAAAACACTCTTTGAAAATCCCTACCAGCCAAGAACTTTTGTCACCGCCCTCCCTTGTATATGAAAAGATACAATTATGTTATTTTCCTAATATAAATTTGAGATACATAATATGCGGTTTTTTTCCAAAATATCATCCTCTCCCCCAGTATTATGGTATTGCTCCCTGAGACAGGGGTGAGTCCTCTAATTTATTAGAGAATCACTGCTCTAGGAGAATGAAGGAACAGGAATGGGATGGGGACATGAGAGAGGTGAAGGATTAAGCAGTGGAGAAATTTGTGGCTTGCAGAGGGAAAGCCAGGAGCTCTGGAGGCTGCATGAAGATGCTATAGTCTAAATCTGTGTGTATCCAGGATCCACCTGTTGAGGACAGGAGAATCTCTAATGCAGTCTTGCTCCTTGGACAGAAATCTAGTAGGAGTGGCCTGACTTCATGCTGCAGATGTGGAGCTGAGGTGGAGGGCAGTGGGGTCTCAAAGAGTCTTCTTGGAGGCTGCAAAAACAAATATATACCTTTGGAACATTGACGTGTTTGGGCAGTGGGCAGAAGTCCATCACATTTAAATTTGAGTTAGTTTAATCAGGTTACTTTCCTAATAAGTAGCAGAACTTCAGGAATGGGACTTTTTGATGGGGGCGGGCAGAAGCATTTAAAAAGAAAAGATGATTTGGGATCCTTTAAAAGTAAACCCAGGTTGCTAGCAGAGTCAGTTTGAATGGCCAAATGGTGACCAGGAGGCATAAATAAGAAGGATAAGGGCGTAGCAATAGAGATTGGTATAGGATTATGGGAAAAGTGCCTGCTAATGTAGTTTCCCCAGGCTAGTTCTGGCTGTTTTTTTCCTCCAAGATTTCATCTCAGCACTTCTTATTGCTGAGCTATTTAGCCTTTCTTTTTTAGGAGTAGACCTCTTACACTATACCGCCATACACCCGACTCTACCCGCAAGGCTACTGCTGATTGCACTTAAAAGCTGATTCCAATGAGGCAAATCTGAGTTTGGAAGAGGCCTTGCAGGATCAGGCCTATCCCTAGATTACTTTCAACTGTGTAGAAAAACAGACGCTGTTTTTAGGCAGTACACGGTTATCTATTTTCCCAGAGTATGTACTAGACATTGTGTTTCCAGATAATTCTCAAGCTTGTATATTTAAGGACAAGTGGACCACATCTTGGCAAAACCAGCAATCTTAGTTTTGCCTTGTCCCATCCATGTTGTCAATTCATGTGTATTAAATATGAGTCAGTTCTTAATGATCTGGATTATTTAAAAGAAATTGAGGGTCAGTTGTTATATACAACTTTGTAAATATAATAAAAATCACAGAATTGTATACTTTAAAGTGGTAAATTTTATGGTATGTGAATTAAAAAAAAGAAATTGAGAATGGTTTGGCCTTAATAGCTAAATTACAGTCAGATATTAGAACAAGAACTTTTAAAGTAATCATAGAAATGTCATGCCATATACTTTTAATATTAGGCCTGGTAATTAGGAAATTTCTCTTTATAATGTGTGTTTGGTATATTAGGTAATTGGATTCTTTGATAATTTGAGTTATCGCGGTTTTAGGTGAAATCTGTGACTATTGCTGAAGGACTCATAGAAGACCATTTTGATGTCACCGTGAAGATGAGCACCTATTTGGTGGCCTTCATTATTTCAGATTTTCAGTCTGTCAGCAAGATGACCAAGAGTGGAGTCAAGGTGAGCCTGTGATTGTCACATAGGGTAACTAATTTGTCCTGGTTTTAAAACTGGGAGTCCTGCATCCTGGAAAGCCCCTCAAACTCAGGCAAACTGGGATGGTTGGTCACCCTGTAGTCACAGATGCCCGCTTACTTGTACAGTGACATTCTAATAGCAGCAACACGGAGCTGGGCCTGCCCTGAGTCATGATCCTGGCTCTACCACTACCTGGCTCTCTGATCTCGGCCCTGCTCCCTGTGGAACTTGCCTCTCACTTCTTTGGAAGGTGTAAGTTGGATGAGATCCTGCAATGGTTTCTAAGGTTGCTTCTGGTTATAGCTTTCTGCAGTTTAGAAGTAAATGTTACTGACTGACTGAGCAGGGGAGTTTTGCCTGTGGGAAGGAAACAAGATAGAGCAGCTGGCTGGGAGAAAGGAGTGGTCATTTCTAGTTTACCTTTACACTAAAGGCATGGCCTTCGGGGTCCAGCTGTCTCTTATCCCTTGAGTCCTTCAGTGCCATGGGAACCAAAGCTCAAGTCCAGCTGTGTCGGGCTAGTGCCCTTAAGCCAAAAGCAGGGTGCTGAACTCAGGGTCTGGCTGTCACTTCAGTTGTGGCCTCTAAGTCTTCCTTTCATTTTTGCCACCTTCTGAGCACATTTAAGAAAAAAAAATTGTGTACATTACCAACATTTTGCAGTTGTTTTCAGAAGTGGAATTGATTGGGAACAGTCAGCATTGCTACAAGAAATGGGATTCCCAATTGTCATCTTTAATATTGGCAACCATATCCCACAGTATGAAGGCCTTAATGTCAGTCTCATGCAAGTCTGGAGAGAAGCTACTAAGATATTTGAATACCTTTCTTGTGCCTTTCTCTTTAGGTTTCTGTATATGCTGTACCAGACAAGATAAATCAAGCAGATTACGCACTGGGTGCTGCGGTGACTCTCCTGGAGTTTTATGAGGATTATTTCGGGATACCATACCCTTTACCCAAACAAGGTAGAGGTTTCGCACAGATACCGTGGTGTGGCATTGGATGACCCAGTCATAGATTGGTGTGTCCCCATGGCTATCTCAGCAGCCCCTCAAGTCATAACCCCAGCCAGTGTCAAACGTCTGGTTGATCCTTGTGAGCGTTTCCTCACCTTTGATCTGTACAGTGAACTTCCAGTGACAGTAAAAGCAGATCTTGATACAGTTGCTGAGCTGCAGGGCATGGGCACTATTTTGCCCTCTGATTTTATTAGTGGGCAAACAGCAGAGGGAAGTAGCTGTGTTTTTTCATTATTGGCACATGCTTGGCAGGGACATGGAGAGTACTCAATAGGATTTTTTAAAAGAATAAATTTATGTGGTGTAAGAATATCTGCATTTTCTTTCTTGTATGAGCCCTTAAAACTATTGTCTGAGTTTTTAAGTATATGTAGGTATTGGGCATTTAAAATACAGTGGATTATTGAAGTAATTGTTAAGATTATTCAGTTCCCAAACTCCTCATCAGAAAGTTAGAAATGGAGTCAAGAGGCCTGAGACACATGTCTGACTTTGTAGTGATCGTAGCAAAGTGACCCTGAGTCACCGAGCCCCTTTTTCTCCATTGTGAAAGGTTCTTCCAGTCTAGAGCTCCATGGTGCTGCGTGGGCAGCTTGGCTTTTCTGTCCTAACACCCATTCCTAACCATGAACGTTAGTGCATTTGGGGAAACGTGCAGCTTAGAGATTGGTAATATTATTCTATGAATTTCTTCCCAAGATCTTGCTGCTATTCCTGACTTTCAGTCTGGTGCAATGGAAAACTGGGGACTGACAACGTATAGAGAATCTGCCCTGTTGTTTGATGCAGAAAAGTCTTCTGCATCAAGTAAGCTTGGCATCACAATGACTGTGTCCCATGAACTCGCCCACCAGGTACAAGCTTACTCATACTTTTAAAAAAGTATAGTTAAACTATATTTATATCACTTTTATGGGACATATGAGCCTATTCTTATGCGTATAGTTTTTACCTTGCCCTTTTTCTCATAAGAGAAACTATTTCCTTAAAGTATTAGGTTTCATATTTTATAATGCATTTGAAAGGTTTTTATTTTATACTTTGATAAAATATTATTTCTATAAATATATGTTAACATTCATAAACTGACATTTGATATCTAAAATATTATTTCTTTCTGAGTGGCTTTTGTGTACGGCTGCCATCCTAGGAAGCAGGTACTTCAGTCTCCATAGCAATGTGTGAAGAAACTGAGTAGTGTTTTCCTTCTAGTGGTTTGGGAACCTGGTCACTATGGAATGGTGGAATGATCTTTGGCTAAATGAGGGATTTGCCAAGTTTATGGAGTTTGTATCTGTCAGTGTGACCCATCCTGAACTGAAAGTTGTAAGTAGTTATTTATTTATTTTTACATTTTAGGTTAATCTGTTGTTCAGTGTCACTGGAAAATATATCTTTGATTATAGAAGTCGTAGGAACAGTTCATTGATAACCTCCTTGAGAATTTAGATATGAATCATGTTTCACAAATGCTAGTGAACTTTCAAGATACATTGCAAAGACTTATTTCCAGACTCAATTGTAAATCTATGATTGTTAGAAAAGTAGGTGCTGAATTCCCTTAATATCAAAGAAATAGAAATAATGAAAGCCTGAATGTTGCATATAATTTCTCCAACTGTCAGATTGCTCATTGCAGAATTATTAGGTACAGAATGCTGTTATCTCGATAGGACCCTACTTGCCAAACCAAATGAATTATGCTTAAAGTAGCTGCACATTTAATTGTAAAGCAACATAGACTCACGAGTCACAAATTTAATGCTGTGGAACTGCTATATATTTGTTTTAAAAATCACATGTTTAACTTGAGAAAATCACATTTAGCAAAATTAAAAGTAAACTTATTTTATATAAAAATCCTTTACCCTACTATGATTCTTTTCATTTGTGAATATTTATTATTTCCCATTTTCATCTGCCTATACACATAATTTATTTATACACCATTGTAATTATAAAGTACATATCAATATTATATACTATAAGGGAACATAAACATTTTCTTATGTTTCTACATAATCTTTAACAATAAAAGTGATTATGTATGCATATTATTCTGTTGAGTTAATATGCCCTAATAAAGCAGATTGAGGTTGGAATTTGTGCTCCATTTTTTTTCATTACATGCTCTAAAATAGTACAGATGATGACTGGAAATGTTGAAATCACTATGTATTTTAGTTTCTTATTTTGTTGCTGTTTGGCTATAGGTATAATGGTTTTGTTTTTAGGTTAATGTGAAATTTTCTTTGTTCTAAAGTGATAGGTATTTAAGATGAGCAAAATCTATAATGTTTACCTAAATTATTGTTTTTAGATACTTTTTAGAAAATAGCAGTTCTATTTTATTTCATAAATATTAGAAATATGGAATAGGTTGGCTCAAAAATTTGAAGTATAGACTTATTACCCTAGATCAAACCTTCCTCCTTTCATATTTTTATTTAAATGTAAATCACAGGTGAAATTTCCTTTTTTTCCTGTCTCAATAGGGAGATTATTTTTTGGGCAAGTGTTTTAATGCGATGGAATTAGATGCTTTAAATTCCTCACACCCTGTGTCCACACCTGTGGAAAACCCTGCTCAGATTCGGGAGATGTTTGATGATGTGTCTTATGAAAAGGTAAAAGTGGATTATAAAGGTCCAGTTTGGACACTGAACTTACAAAAACGGAGGTGGAGATGTTATTTATAGATAAGGTTGAGGGCTTAAACCCAGATTGAAGGCCTTCTGTCCTGACTTGTGCTGGCTGCCAAATGAAATGAATTATGCTTAACTCTTTTAGACCTAACTTGGAGCTTTGTTCATAATCCTAAAGATTATATTAAGTTCTTCATTAACTCTTTCTTGGGTTGAAAATTTATGGCCTACAGAAACTCTATCTTTTATTTATCGTTCAATAAATAGGTATTTATTGAGCATCAACTTTGTGCTAGGCAAAAACTTCTGGCCTTGTGTAGCTTACCTTTCAGGGCCTTCAGAAATGGTTTATATTGTTGAACTGCAATGTGTTGTCCTGCACCGTGTGTTTAATGACAGAGTTGGAAATTGTTGGTGACATTTAATAATTAGGAGATTTTATTTACATATAAAAATCCAGATTTCTGGCTTCTCTTGGGGGGAAAAAAGGAGATTTGGGCCACTGAAGAACCATCCTCAGGGCCTATATTTCCTTTGGCAACATAAGCTGGAGCTAAGTTGTGGCTCCTTCTTTTTAAGATCAAAGTTCTGCTTTTCCACTTACCCTACCATTCCCAATTATTCCTATTGTCTTCCGCTCCCTGAGGCTGAGAGCGTGTTGCCATTTATCATCGTGCTTTGCCATTGTTTTTCTTGTCACAAACAGAAAAATATTTCTTGCTTGCATGTTTCCATCAAAAGCCCAGAGGAAATATAACATAAAAGAGCATTCTTCTTACTCTTGGACTAATTCCCTTGTTTACGTTACCCGTCATATGCCACTGGAGGTATTTACATTGGTGACTCACAATCTATGGCAATGGGAGTGGAGGGGAAAAGAGCTTACCCAGAAATGGGCTTCCTTTGTTTCCATCCTTAGTGCTCTGCCCCTGTTGTGCCCACCTCTCCCTACTCCTGCCCGGGAGTGGCAGTGGGAAAGCCAGGTGCTGGTTAAAGGTCTGATGTTGAATCTGTCCCATCATCCACTCAGATGTGAACGAAGGCAGCTGGCAGATAATACTAATTTGCTCCATGGGGAGGCCTGGCTACTGATAGAAAAGAATGGTTCTAGTGGGCTAAGAGCATAAACAATCATGTTAGAAAGATCTCCTGCCTACACAGGTCTAGGTTTAACCTACTACTCTGTTCTACAAATTGCCAGACACTAACAATGTTACTGCAGTTGCATTTTAGAAGAACTATTGCCAAATAAAATATGATGGCAGAATAGATTGAGACCAAACCATACATAACAATCATTTCTACTATCTTTCCAGGGAGCTTGCATTCTGAATATGCTAAGGGATTACCTTAGTGCTGATGTGTTTAAAAGTGGTATCGTTCAGTATCTCCAGAAGTATAGCTATAAAAACACAAAAAATGAGGACCTGTGGAATAGCATGGCAAGTGTAAGTGTGTTTTTGTGTATCTCTGTGTTTGAGATTAACTGGCTTATTACCTTGTTTTGTTTTGTTTTCCCTGCATCACATTAATCCCTCTGAGAAGAATGATGAGTGTTTTCTATGGAAACAAGAGTGATATGCTTAGTTTTGGTTTTTAGATTTGCCCTACAGATGACACACAAGGGATGGATGGCTTTTGCCCTGGAAGTCAACATTCATCTTCATCCTCAGTAAGTCTCTACATCTGTTCCCTTGAGTACATTCTTTTATTCCATATCCTTTGAAGGATGACTCTGTGCCAGGCTTTCTGAGGTTCTTGATTGCATCACCCTCATTCCAGATAATTCCGCAGTTAAGCTACACCAGACTGACATTCTTTTACAATTTTTCTTAAAATGTGTTGATACAAGAGGGTTGAGCAGCCTTCTTTGGTATTACTTGTTACTGATACTAATTTCTGCAGCTTCACTTTTCTGTAAAGTGGATTTGTGACATGTTTCTGGGGTGGCATTCATTGTAGCAGTCAGGAGGATGTGTCAGTCACTTCCAAAGCTCTGCTTTTGTGTAAGGACAAGTAATGGCAGTGAACATTCTTGAACACTTAGTAGGTATCAGGCGCATGCTAAGCACCTGTGTGTTTCATCTCCTTTATGCCTCATCATAAACCTATGAGCTGGGTTCTCTTACTGCCCCTACTTTTACAGGTGGGAATATGAAATCCAAAGGCATATGGTTGGTAAATTGCACAGCAGGGAATTGAATTTTGATCTAACTCATGTTTTTAAATGCTAAGCTATGAAGTATTCACAACATCTAAGTCATAAAACAGTCCGAGTCTCTGTTTATCTGGACTTGTAGAATATTTTCATAGGCAGCTGAGGGTGAGTCTGGAGAGTCAACAGAATTTTATCTACCATATTTTTATTTTCTTGGCTTTTTTGTTTCAAGAGATTCCATTTTGCAATGGTTTCTAGATTGGCCCTGTAGCATAGTTTATCTTTTTACTACCTCTTAAATCTTTTCTTAAAAGCTTTTTTTTTAGTATCAAATTACATATCCTGTTTTGCATTCACGGCCATTTGTTGAATATGGGCCATCTCTGTGTTATCACTTTGGAAACACGGGCTCTTGACTGAACATTTTTTTCCTACCTTGCTTGTCTCAGAGCCAGCAAAATTATGGGGGTGTTGAAAACCTGGCCACTTTCTCTCCCTTCGTTTATTCACATGCCTGCCTCTTGCCTGGTGCTATACCAGCCCCGAGGTGTGCCCAGAAGAACCAGATATGTCACCTGTCCTCAAGATACACATGTGTAATGGAGGAAAGTGAAAAGTAAAGAGTCGGTGCTCTAATGGAGGTGTGATGGCTGGAGACAGTGGGGTGTGGGGGCCAGAGCAGTGGGCTGGGGAACAGAGGAAGGAATCTGGAAGAGCTCCACGGAGAAGGTCGTCAGCTGGTAGCCATTGTTTGAGCACCAGCTGGTGTTCTCTCTTTTCCCAGACTTGGGTTAAGTGAGTGATGCATCTGCTTTTTGTGTATAAACCAGCACTGGCGTCAGGAAGGCCTGGATGTGAAAACCATGATGAATACCTGGACTCTACAGAAAGGCTTTCCCCTGATAACCATCACGGTGAGAGGGAGGAACGTACACATGAGGCAAGAGCACTATATGAAGGGATCTGATGATGCCCCAGAAAAAGGAACTGGGTAATGTTCATAGAGTAAAACTCATTTTGTTGCCTAGGTAATTATCTGTCTTATAGAATGAAACCTAACTTTGGAAATAGTGCCCTTGCCTCTATTGCTAAACTGTTTCAGTTGAATCTATGTATCCTATGATGTCGACTTATACCACCCTCCCCCTCTTCCCAAGAGAATTAAGGAGCCTTTAAACCTTGGTTAATTTCAGTAAAGTTGGAGATATATAATTATTTTAATATTCTCCTATTTTTATAGTTTGATAGGATAGTAATTTCTGGTTACTGGTTTGAAATCAGCTCCAATCTAAGCAAGTGCTACTAAATTACAATAGTGCATCTGGGTTGAAGCCAAGGATAAAAAGAATTTATTCAATTTCTGAGAATTATGAGAGACTTAATTGTATTTTTTGCAAGTCTAGGTCAGATCTTGGAACCTGTTTGTCAGCTTAATGCCACAGAAGGGTATCAGTAAAAATGAGAGGCTGCAACTTGATTGACCCTGGATGGATACTAAAAAAATTCTTTTTCATCTTGATATAATTTTAGACTTATAGAGAAGCTACAAGAATAGTACAAGGAATCCCCATATATCCTTTATCCAGATATATGTTAACACTTTATCATTCTGTGTCTCTCTCTCTATATATATATAAATACATATATGGCATATATTTTTCTAAACTATTTGTAAGTTGGAAACATGATACCCCTTTACCCCTAAATACTTCAGCATATTATTTTTTTTAAAAAAGAACATTTACTTATATAATCATGATACAATGATCAAAATGAAGAAATGAATGTAATATAATACTTTTATCTAATTTATAAACCCTTTTCAACTTTTTCTAATTGTCCTAAAAATATCTTTATAGCAAAACGGAGAAGAAATTCTGGTTCAGAATTTAATACAAGATCACATGTGGTGTTTAGTTGTCACATCATTTTGGTCTCTGTTTTCTCTGAAACAACTCTTTAGCTTTTGTTTTTCTTGTTAACATTTCTGAAGAGTACAGGTCAGATATTTTATAGAATGTCCTTCAACTTGGGTTTTTTGCTGTGACTTCATGATCAGATTCAGGTTATGCATCATTGGCGGGAATTCCACCGAAACAATGTGTCCTTCTCAGTATGTAGGGAGCACATGATGTTGATTTGTGCTATTACTAGTGGCCAATGTCTTAAAGTTAGGCTTCTGAGCTCCAATCAGCCAATCACTGTAAAGGCTTTGAAGG
>VSMD01133720.1:0-98602 GCA_008750895.1 Mirza zaza | reverse complement strand
CTGGGAGGCCGAGATGGGCGGATCATTTGAGCTCAGGAGTTCGAGGCCAGCCTGAGCAAGAGTGAGACCCCATCTCTACTATAAATAGAAAGAAATTAATTGGCCAACTAATATATATAGAAAAAAAAATTAGCCGGGCATGGTGGCACATGCCTGTAGTCCCAGCTACTTGGGAGGCTGAGGCAGCAGGATTGCTTGAGCCCAGGAGTTTGAGGTTGCTGTGAGCTAGGCTGACGCCACGGCACTCACTCTAGCCTGGGCAACAAAGTGAGACTCTGTCTCAAAAAAAAAAAAAAAAAAAAAAAAAAATTCCTAACTTGAAGCGAGGAAAGTGTGGCTGTGTGGTGCAGGAAGTGCAATTAAGAGATGAAATTCTGTATAGAAAGCATCAGCACAACCTTGGCATGTTACGTTTCAATGAATGAATGGGTGATTTCTTCCCCCTCTTGCTCTCTAAGAGGTTTTCTCCAGAGAGGAAAATCCCAAAGGTCCTGGTCTTCACAGACTGTACATTCGAGGGACTGTGTAGGTTATTTGGAACTGCAGTCCCCAACCCTTGGGCCATGGGCCGGTACCAGTTCATGGAGGTGAGAGGTGGGTGAGCTAGCAAAGCTTCATCTGTATGTACAGCCACCCCCCAAAGAATCACCACCTACGCTCTGCTTCCTGTGAGATCAGAGATGGCATTAGATTCTCATAGGAGCTCGAACCCTACTTTAAACTGCACATGTGCACTCTTTATGAGAATCTAATGCTTGATGATCTGAGGTGGAGCTGAGGTGGTGATGCTAGTGCTGGGGAGAGGCTGCAAATACAAATTATCATTAGCAGAGAGGTTGGACTTTATTACAATAAATGTAATACACTTGAATCATCCTGAAACCATCCCCTTTCACCCTGCCCCATGGAAAAATTGTGTTCCATGAAACCAGTCCCTGGTGCCAAAAATGTTGGGGACCACTGATTTGGAGAAGTAACTGAAATAACGTATGTTAAAGTACTTGGTAAACTGAAGTGTTTTATGTACATTCATCATTTTTTTAAATTAAAATATCCCTTCAAAAATATAACTTTAGGCTTGTACATTTATCAGATATCAATTCCCTTCACTTTTAATAATTTTGTGCAGAGTAATACAAAATTGCTGAGAGACTTTAAAAATTCAGAAATCCAAATATAGAAGATAGCAATTGCTTTTTGAATGCAATAAAATGCTAATCTTTGCTTATTTTCATTGTTTCATTTGATTAATTTAGTCTTTAGACTATAATCCCAAGTATACTGGCAAGTCTTTTGGAAATAAACAAGGAAAAAAACTAAAAGAAGACATCTATTTTTAGCTTTCCGCTAAACTATTTCTTGCTCTGCTGTAATTATTCCAAAATTGGTTGCAGTTTTATATGAACTGTTCTAAGAAGAAAAAATAATAATAAACTTGTCACGTTGAATTTTAAATACACGCTACCAAATTTAATTGATTTTTAATGCAAGTATGAGTGATACAGGCCATGCCAAACATTTATTACCAACTATTTGCAAAACAATCCATTTACCCCATTACCAGCCTCAACCTACTGTTGACCCTGCTCAGACAGCCTGACACCCAGAGAAGGCAAGAAGGGCTTCCTCCCAGGACACTTGGGGCTGCTGTCGGCTGGGCTGGGGCCACCCATTGTCTGTCTAATGGAATCCTGGAACCCAGCCAGAGCTGCAGACTACTTGTGTGGCTTAGTTTTGTTTTTGTTTTTAATGATCACACACATTTTGGGCTAAACAGCAGACAGAAGATGAAGAGTAGGGGAAGAGCTTATTTTATTTAGAAGAGGAAACCCAGACAGGTCAGTTTGGGATAAAGTTTTCTAACGTTATAAGAAATAAGTTTAGATAAATGATTAAAATAGAAAAGTGTGGCAAAGGAAGTAAAAAAAAAAAAGGACAGAACCAAACATCTCGAATTTTATTGTAACAAATTGTCAGAAATATCACCAATAAATATACAACCTTATTAACAGACACAAATGTTTAAATTACAAAAAAAAAGTCAGTCTGCTTTCCTCCTAGAAGTTACAGAGGAAAGAAAATGGTGTCCTTAGATTAAGTGTAGAAGTGTTTTAAAGTTTTTCTTGTTTTTTAGAAATAAATTCAAAAGATAAGGTATGTAATTTTGCTTACAATTGTATTTCTAGACTTTCTAAAATGTTATGAACAGTTATGTCTTTACATCCATGGTGTGTGTATATGCCTATATGTATAAAATTTAATCATGTTAAAGAATTCACATAGATGGAATGTCTAACAAATCATCTTCCAAAGACAATGTCAGCAAGCGAAGAGGCAGTACACATAGATACTTGTTTTTTAGTAAACTACAGTAAAAGAGTCCAGAAAGGCATAAGGCTGGCTGTCAGGAAATGAACTTAAGCAAAGGAAATGGGAGATGTCTGGTTCAAGGGATTTCAGGAAGGCTTTTACCAGTGGTGCTGTTGTTTTGCTTTGCACACTAAGTCAGGATACATGCCTTGGTTTTCACATGTACAAAAAAGAAATACCAAGGTGATAAGATAACATCTGGGACAGTATAAGACCCTGAGTTTCTCTATTATAGAAAGCTGTTCACTTGCATCCTGAGTGCCAGTCTTTCTTGATTTGGGCTGAAACACGATGCTGGAAGAGGAGGGAAATATTAACAATAGGCCAAGCATTGATGTTTTTCAGAAGATGAAAATTGAAACTAGGGCAACTATTCTCTGGCTTAAGGAATTTGGAATAAAGGAAGAGGAGGAAGGCGGTAATAGAGGATGGGGGAGTTCCTGGAACTAATCCCTAAGGGTAATGAGGGACAACTATATTCTAAAGGCATCAAAAGAACAGCTATACCCTAAAGATATCAAAAATTATTGAGGGGTTTTTAGTAGAATTATGACTTGATTCGATTTGCATTTTTAAAGATCACTTGTTGGTGGCTGATGGGCTGAAGAGGGTAGTAGCAGTGGATCATAGCAACTTCTTGTGACCTTATTGTGTGCCCCAGACAATACAAAGAGCTTTACATGAATTACCTACTTAACTCTCCTCAAAAACCTTTGAGGGAGTATTATTTTATCACCATCTCATAGAAGAAGAAACTGAGGTTAAACAAGGTTTTGACAAGCAGGGAATTTGAAGCCTAGAAGTCAGACTTCAGAACCATACTTAATTATATCCACTGTGGATACCATAAGATCAGTTAGAAGCCTATGACAGAAATTCTGAGGAGAGATAATTGTGGCTGGGATGTGACAGTGGGGTTGGAGACAAGTGGAAAGATTCAAGAGATATGACATACATCCTGGTGCTAGAGTACAGGAAGTGAAGAGGGCAGAGAAGGCTGACCCTTGGTTTGAGTATTTCAGCAGAAACACTTGGCAGAGGAGTAAACAAATTTTGCTTTTGAACACGTTGCCTGAGAAGCTTCCAAAGGGAAATGCCAAACTTGTAATATGGCAGATACTATCTGTATTATTCATTACAGATAAAAAATAAAATTAAGTTTTATTGAGATTAAAGCATATTTCTGGGTTTATATTTAGTAAATGGTAGACCCATAATTCAATCAAATCCAGGTCCATCTGATTCCAGTGGCAAATGCTCTTCCACCTGTAGAGTATCACATTGGCTTTTAGTGTTGTGTCAAAGCCACGTGCTAGATGTTTAGGAAACATAAAAGAGAAACACATTACCCTGAGAGGTGGAGACGAAAGTGTCAGGGAAGGTTACACATGAGCCGAACCTTGAATAAGGAGAACATATGGGCCAATCACACAAGGGTGGGAAGGGTGTTTCCAGCAAAACAGTATGTGGGTGCAGTCAGTGACGGTAAGAGAAAGCATCGACTTCAGGGAACTTCTGATGCACAGGATTCATTTAAGGGAAATAGGATATCTGAGGGGGAAAGAACTGAAATAAGAACTTCATCCTGAAGAGGAACCATCTAAATATTTTAAACATGGGCATCTCCGGGGCAGATTTGTGTAGAAAATCTATCGTAACGTGTGAAGGATGAATTTGAGGATAAGGAGGAGAATGATGGCAGGCAGACCAAGTGAGAGCCTGCTCAGTGGCCTGATTGACAATAGAGAAAATGAGGGTGTGTCAGAAAGATCAGAAAGGCATAAAATAAAAAGAACTGGGTGGCTTGGATCAAAGGGTGGGAGAATAGTGACAGAGAGAGAGGTATATAATGAATACAATTTTCTGACTTGGGCAATAGGACAGTTGGTAAAAAAAAATAAATGGGAGGAAAGCAGATGTAGAAAGAAAGACTGAGAGTTAAGTTCTGGAGTCTGAATTGCCTGTGGAACTTCCAGGAGGACACATTATAAAGGCGGCTGGCTATGTGGGACTGGCTTTTACGAAGAAGTTTGGGCCATGGCTGAAATCACAATGTATGCAACAGTGATCCCCAAATTCGTCTGACCACAGAGCCCTTTATCCAAAGTGAGAAGTTCTGGGAAAAGTTTATAATTCTCTCCTGCTGGGAAAATACGGAAGCTTTATCAGTGACTCTTTCCTTCCCCATTTTTTTTCAACAGTACACTAATTATTGACGTTAACAAGTAAGAAGGCAGAGTAAGAACCCCTATTTGAGTCTTCCCCATAGTTTGTATTATTCTACCAGAAATTTTTATCAGCTTGCTTGAAAACTGGCAGGAATATCATTCATGAGGGTAGATTTTATCTAGTTAATATAAAAAATATTTTATGATTCATCCTTTTTTTATTCTCTAGTTTTCATATGTTTGTGAATATCTCCCATTTTCAAGGACTTGTTTTTCTCAGTTTTGATGTATAATTTGGATTAAGTAAAGGAGGAAATTGCAGTTATACCATCTTTCATATAGTGACATTTTGAGAAATCAAAACAATTTAGCCATCATGTGAATAATTCTGTCATCAAACAAACAAAAATCAATCCATGAAGAATGCTACCTACAATGTTTATTCTGTGATGCAACAGGCTACTAAAGCATTGGTTTAATTTCTCTCCAATGGCAACAATGCCACAGAAGTAATTTTACATCATTCATTCTTGGTGTGACATAGGTATTCTTTAAAAAGTTTGGGGAATAATGGTTGCACAATTTCCTTAAGTAATACTTTTAAAAGGGAATTTCCATAACAATTCTGTAATTATTAAATGGAAATGGCCTCATTGCTAGACAGGAAGGCCCATCCCAGCAAAAAAAAAAAAAAAAAGTAGATTTCCATTTGAAAATTAGTATTGAGAAACTGAAACAATAAGAAAGAAGATGAATAATTCTAGTTCACCAAGACAGAGGCTTCCCTCTCACTTTATAGCATGAATGCCACTTTCCTTTAGAAAGATAGATTGTAGTGTACAAACCAGCTCTGCTGTGATGCACTAACTTGTTAATAGTATGGATAAAGATCTGGGCCAGAGGAAAGCTGAATCTTTCATCCTTCAGACTTTCATTGAATTGTCAAAATTAAGAGTATTTGCTCTGTTTTTTTCCTCTTGCTAGATTTCTTCTCTTTTTGGGAATTCCTATAATTGTGCTCTTTTTCCCCCAGGTAGAATTGTATTGTAAAGGCTATTATTAAATCAGTTTCAGCAGCCTCTGGTTGAAATCAGGGCTTCTTAGTCATTATAGCTCCAAGTATATTTGATTACCCCCACAGGGCCTCCTTGGCAAGTGCATGTTGTCTAAACTAGGCCTGCACGTTCACGGAAGAAATAAAATAAAAACCTGCTGGTCTGATTTTAGAAAAAGGCCTATGTCAAGGAGGGTTGGTAAATCATATAGTCCAAGTTCTTCTTAATCAATAAGAAAAATAGAAATGATAGAGCAGGAAAAGTCTTTGTACTATAATCATAACTGATAAAAGCATGATCCTTTCTGGTTCTTTACATGAGCGTTCAAGCCAAGGAAGTCATGAATATAAAAACTCCTGAAAAATTTGTAAGACTGCAGAGTAAACATTATTACGAAGCCGGCCCAACCCACGCACCACCAACCATCTTCTCAGAAAATTGCCCCACCCATAACCAGGCCTGGGGCCTGATTGTATAATAGAACCTTCTATGCTGGCTATTGTAGATCAGGATTTATAGCTGACACCAGCTGGTCCAAAGTGATTTTTCAGGTCAGGGCTGGAGTTGGGATCCAAACCTGGCCCCCAGCACTGAGAAGTAATATACAGCAGAAAAGCTAGTCTGTAGAGAAAGAGAAATGGACAAAAGACATGTGGAGAGGTATAGAAACAAGGGACCGTGAAATAGCTTGAAAAACAGGATAAACAGTGACTTAATTAGATGAACAAGACTGGGAGAAAAATAGTTTTGAAAGAAAATTAAAAGTCCTTCTTTGTACAAGTGACAACCACTTTCACTGTACATACAACAGGAGATGTAGATTAGACATCTGGAACTTGGGCTGTCAAGAGTGAAAACAGAAATTTTAGACTCCTCAGCATAAAGATGGTTTTTAAATTCAAGGGAGCAAGGGACAGCGAATGTATAGAGGAAAGAAACCAAAGCCAAATCCAAGGCAATACTACAGCAGTTGGTCATTGAGTAGAGAAGGAAAAACATGCAGAGGAGAACAAGGAGGAACAGCAAGAGAGATATAAAGAAAATGAGATGACTGCAGAGTCACAGAGCCAAGTGAACAGTGTTTCCAGGAGTGATCAAATCAATTCAATCTTGTGAACAAATAAATAAATAAATAAAATTTAAGAAATTAACATTTCTTAGAACTATCTGTATTCAGTTTGAGATCTTATTACAAGAATGATTTTATATTGATTTGGGCTGATATTGAAGTTTCATATCTAAAATAAAAAATAAAAAACATAATCATACATACATCAAATTTTCAAAAATGTCTCCAATAGACCCAAGTGGATTTTATTAAGAAAAAAAGGAACAGGAATAGGTTGGTTCACAATATTTTTTGTAAGTACTGAAATTGGCAGGACTAACCTAAGTGTGAGATTCTAGCAAAATGTCATAATAACGTTTTCTGAGACTCACACTGAAGAAGGGTTAGGTTTAATGAAGTAGAGCTGCAAAGCAACAGAAGAGGCAATGGCAATTCTGCCAAGGGTGTGGAGGAGAGAGCTTGTTGGGCCAGTGGAGACAGGTGCTAAGCTGTCCAGTAATATCTATCAGCACTCCCTCTACACACCCCAATATAAAAACAATGTACATCCTAAATCAGAACTTCAAAGCAAGGCTTCTGGCCCCCTTGTTTGGCCAGACTGGACCCCAAGCCCTTCTTTATGCCAAAGCTGGTATTGTAATTAATGGATTGAATTTCTTAGCAGTTAAGATCTTGAGCTCTGGAGACTACCAGATCTTGTTAGAAACCCAGTTCTCCCCATTATTAACTGTGTGACCATTCCTAGAGATTTAACACCCCTAAGCCTCCACTCTCTCATTAGTAAAAAGAGGATTATAGAAATTACTTCATAACATTTTGTCGAGAATGAAATGAATGAACATAGCATTTAGCATATAGTACATGTAATCACTATTCAATAAAATGTCGTTATCATATTATTTGAGTTCAAGATGTAATGTTACATAAGATATATTTGGGCCTGTAACAGGGTTTGAGGAAAATAGAAGGAGAATATAATCAAAATCTCATGAAGATGATTGCAGACTGGAAGGCAGGAGACTTGGGTTGCCAGTTGTCCTAGCTCAATGTCCAAGCTCAGCTGTCCTTCCGTTCTACCACTTCTTTCCTGCAACTGCCTGTATAGACCAATGGCCATTTACTATCCTAACACACATAAATGGGTATTTTCTATAAATGGATAGATGTTGTTAAAAAATAAATGTACATATTTTCCTAAAGTAAAAAACATTATTCCATTTTTTTTCTCATTGTCATTGAACTTTTTTTGTGTAATAAATGGATTTTTGAACCTATTTGAAGTGATAGACTCTGTTACTATTCAAAGCCTCACTAGCACGGTAAGCCATTGAGCTGACAAAGGTAAAACTGCATTTAAACCCTTAAAACACTGGGACACTCAGTCAGCCCAACACTTTACATCACAATAGGCAAGCTTCGGTGAGGCAGCTTTGAAATCTCTGGGTTGTGCTCAAAGTACGGACCTCCTGGAAGGACAAAGTGTTCTGTTTGTGTAGCACAAGGGTGTGGCATTTGTAGCTAGTAAAATAATCTGAACACAAAGGCCCCTAGATCCTGCAGTGTACTCTGCTGTGAACTGACTCAGCGGAAAGCGGTGGGAAAGGAAGCTGATTCTTAGATTTCAGAACCCTCCAAAGTTACACCCACCCAGCTTAGTTCCGTCCCTGTGTAACGGGAAGGGGGTTTCATCAGCTAATGTGCACGTGCACACACACACACACACACACACACTCAGCAAAAGATAAGCATAAGACAGGATGGGAAACACAGTGTGGAACTCTGGCAGAGCCCAACGTCCAGTCTTTACAACCTCTTGCCAGCTTCCTGCCCATTCACCCTTTCATTCAAGCAAACCCTAGTTGCTCTCAGGGACTGAGAGGAAGGGAAGTCTTCTGATTATGCTCAGCCACCTTCAGCAGCTGCTCTGAAAGAGGCTGCAAATCAAACATCCCCAGTTAACACTGGGTGGATTTCTGAATTTTGTGATGCATTGATTGCTGATGTCCAATGGAGATCTGTGTTTTGGAAGCAAAATATTAATATGTTATATATTTCATGCAGGGAAATTAACTGGAGAGTTAAAAATCTATCAATCTTGTGCTTTTCTAGGATTTATATACACATATACTCACACACACTCACACATCCCTTCTACCACCAATTTAGGCTTTGTAACCGGCTCCATGAATCCCTATATGTTTTTTATAATCCTCTCCCTTAACTAAATACTTGACCCTTTGAGTTGTTTCCTAGAAATGATGGACTCGAACTCCTGGTCTCAAGTGATCCTCCCACCTCAGTCTCCCAGTGCTGGGATTATAGGCGTAAGCTACACTTATGAGCTACACTTGGCCTGAAATGATGGATTTCCTACAAGACAAAGGAGCTGAGATTCTGAAGGCCCCTGGAGATACTTCTTGATGCCAAGACTCACTAGCTCCCACACCTGCCCCCACTGCACTATAGCCCCTTGTGAGTTACATCACAACCTGCCCCAAGGCACATGGCCCCTGCTTTAAATGCCCATGATCTCTCTTAGTTGGGGAGATGGATTTGAGGCAGCTTCTCCTGTTCTTCAGGTCTCCCTGAAAGACATCTGTTGCATTAAAAATTCCTTTCTTCCTTGGCAATCCTTATTGCTTCAATAATTGGATTTTTGTGCAACGAGCAGATAGACCTAGACTGAAACCCCCTTGTGATTTCAACAACAGCCTCATCTAAATAGAGTACATTTTAGAAACTGTTATGTAACTTAAAATCCTCTGATTCTTGAAAATGAATAAAAATAGGATGTGAATTTTTCATAATCAGTCCATACTGATTAGATTCCCCTTATAGTTTCTCAATTTTAATTTCACTCAGATCATTTTGCCTAAAGACCAGTCAAGTTCACCCAAAGATATGCAACTGTGTTGGGAAAAAGACCACATAGCTGTTTATATCAATGATCTATGGAACTTAAATTCCAAAGAAACATATATTCAGAAAAATAATCATTTACTAGGATGAACCAGAAAAACTATATTGATTTACCTTTTCTTAAACTACCAGGAAGCCCAGTAATTTAAGAAGAAATTTTTTAAAGTTTTTTTTAAATTCATGAATTACATACAATACCACATTTACAAAAAAGTTCAAAAATATGCATGGATAGTTAGCAGAAGTTTTATTGTGAGATTTTTGCAAAAATATAGTTAAAGTTAACCCCAGGAATTTATGATGACAGTCTTCTGCAAATTAAAATTTGATAAATTCTTGAATGTTTTTATTAAAGGTTTGGAAAAAGGTTAAAATGCATATAATTGGTAAAATGTATTAACTTCTCTCCCTTCTCTAAGATTACTAAATGTAATAGAGTAGTTTTTCTTTTAAACAATGGTCATTTCAAAGCTTCTTTCTATAAGTGGATTATATAACTTCATTTTTAGTCTAAAAGTTTGTAAGAGCACAGTCGGGAGCAGTAAGGGGTAAAGTACATCGTCTATAATTAGGTGATAATAGAACTAGAAGAAAGGTGAGTTTTCTTACAAAATACAAGGCAGGTAAAGAATATTTCAGCCTAAAATGTACTATCCTTAAGAATGAACATTTGTCTTTGGAAGATGTATAGTCACCTGCTGAATAGCATGTACTGAGTATCTGGGATACACTAGGCAGCATTGTAGGATCCAGGAATACAGTAGGGAACAAGACAGACAAGGTTTCTATTCTTATGGACCCTATAATCCACTGGCAAAAGACAGACATTAAACATATAAATAACAAAATAAGAAAATATCAAGAGTCGTAAATGTAAGGAGAAAATTACAACAGAATGTTGCAACAGAAAATGACTAGCAATAGAGTTGCCAGACTCAGCAAATAGAAATACAGGAGACTGAGTTAAATTTAAATTTCAGATAAACAGTAAATAATTTTTTTTTAGTATAAGTATGTGCCACAAAATATTTGGGACATATTTCACAGAAAATTATTTGCTGTTTATCAGAAATTCAAATTTAACTCAGCCTCCTGTATTTGATCTGGCAACCCTATCTGGGAGTCTTGCTAAATTGGAAGGTTAGGGAAGTCCTCTAGGAAAATGTGATGATTGGCAAAATGCCAGAAATCAGCTATAGCAAAAAGCTTAAAGCAGAGAAAAGTATATATGCCTGCTGGGTAAACAACACTTGTGAAATGACATTATTGAGAAATTGTGACACTCAGAACTGCCCAAAAGAACCCTTTTCCATCCTGTACCAGAGATCTCATAGATGGGAATTGAACTAAGGAAGAAGGAGAAATGAAACGCAGAGGGAGAGGGAGATCAGATCTGGTCATGAATTAGACTCCATAGTAAGCAAAGTTTGGAGTTTTCTCTGTAACACTTTGGAGACTCTCACAGGAAAGGTTAGAGGGAGGATTTTGAGACAAATGTGTGAACCTGAGGTCAGGAAAACAGAGTTAAGGACAGAGAATCTGAAAATGAAGTTTCCTTGGAAAAGTTTAGAGTTTTCTTTGTTTGTTTGTTTGTTTGTTGTTTTGTCTTTTTGGTTCTTTTTAAGAGACAAGGTCTCCCTATGATATTGCCCAGGCTGGACTCAAACTCCTGGGCTCATATTATCCTTCTGCCTGACCTCCCAAGTAGCTGGGATTACAGATGTGCGCCACTGTGCCCAGCTAGTTTCAAGGTTTTCAAACGATTTCTGTCTATCATCAGGAAGCTTCCATGGGGCACAATTTTAAATTTATCCCTTTCAAAATATAATTCCCTTTATAAATGTTTTAATTCTTTAAGAAAGTTAGGTAAAAGGAGGAAAAGGAATATGCACTGAGCCAGACATAGTAATTCTAGAAAGAAAGAAAGGAAAATTGTCAAAGGAGAACCCGGGTTATCTATTCACCCCCATACTTCAGAGTGACCAACAGCATAGGGAAGACCCTTGACAGAGCTGGGAGCTTCAGGGACAAGCACAAAATCCGTGTGCTTGCATACAATTCATAAAATATAGATATTTGGCTGAGTGTAACCTGGAGATGGGGTCCAGAAATGTATGCTTTAAATTCTGGACCAAAATTTCATAAAACTACTCACCCAGTCAGAAAGTCATGCATTCTAGGCTGGGTGCGGTGGCTCACGCCTGTAATCCTAGCACTCTGGGAGGCTGAGGCGATAGGATTGCTCAAGGTCAGAGTTTGAAACCAGCCTGAATAAGAGCGAGACCTCATCTCTACTAAAAATAGAAAGAAATTAATTTGACAACTAAAAATATATAGAAAAAATTAGCAAGGCATGGTGGTGCATGCCTGCAGTAGTCCCAGCTACTTGGGAGGCTGAGGCAGAAGGATTGCTTGAGCCCAGGAGTTTGAGCTTGCTGTGAGCTAAACTGATGCCACGGCACTTTAGCCTGGGCAACAAAGTGAGACTTTGTCTCAAAAAAAGGAAAGTCATGTATTTTAAAAACCATTATGAGGCTTGAATTAATAATTATTCCCTCTCATAGAAAGAATATTTTGATATTTGATGTATAATTAATGCAATTGATAAAAATAGAGGGTTTTTTTCTGTTCAAAGCAGAAAAATGATGAAAAAAACTGTTTTATGGACTATTATGCAACTATTAAAACTAAGAGGAAGACATGTGTAAACTGACTTAGAGATCTCAGGTAACTAATCTCTTGGTTTGTCTGGAACTGGGGGTCTGAGTGGGGCAGCTCTCAAGATTTTCAGTGCTAAAATCAAGAAATTCCAGGGCAAACGTGGACCAGTCAGTTACCCTAGAAAGATTTCCAAACCTATTAAGTGAAAAAACCAAGTTCTCATAGATTAGTTTAAAAAACACTATGTATATTTAGATATAGATATATGTGTATTCAAAAACTGGAATTAAGGAGGTGACTGGTGACTATCCTCTTTCTTACTTGTATTATCTTCATTTTTTTTTAAGAAAAAGAACATATCTTGTTTTCACAGGTTAAGGAAGGAAGGAAGAAAGAATGCTTTTAAGCTTGTATATTTTTAAGTGAGTTTTAGAATGCGTTTATCTAATATTTACCTCTATTCATTTCTGTTTATATTTTAGGCAAATCATCCCTTCACATTAATATTATTGTCCTAGGATGTTAGCTGTTAGAAGAATATCAAATCTTAATTAAATCGTATAATTATATATAATTTATTTATATGTTTAAATATTTATAATATTTAAATAAATGTAATCACATATTAAATTATAAATAGTTGATAAAATAAAATAAAGTTAAAAAAGTAAAACATACACACATATATAAAATTTATAAACATTACAGATCAAGATAAAGGACCCTCTGACAACTGTCTTCAACCTTATATCCTCTTCAAGCATATAGGTTGTTACTGGTCAAAGATAATTTTCTAGGCCCTTTTCTATGTATCCATATGTATGCATGTGTGTGTGTGTGTGTGTGTGTTTGTGTTTGTGTTTGTGTGTGTGGATGGATGGATAAACAGATATACAGATAGAGTTCAGGACACATTACTTCAAAATATGGCACCTTGGCACACTGAATATTTTAAGCTAAAGGAATTTGAGCAAACATCGAAAGCAGCAAGCAAAGTCTGTCCAACCTTCCCGCATCCTTCTCCCCTGAAGCAGGTCATAAGACTCCCACGTGAAAGGTGCTTCCCTACACCTGGAAGAAAGGAGCATCCTTATCTCTGAAGACACAAGGACATAGGAATACAAACAAACCTTGAAAAGTTTCCCCCAGTTTATTACATTTTGCTCATATGCTCTTTGTCCTATCATATTTATCCATGACTTTCCACTCTTCATCAAACCTACTATTACAAAACACTCAGGTTTAACTGTCTCTTGGGGTTTTCATTTTCTTTTGAAGGCTCCTGTGTCACATAAAACTTAAATAAATTTGCATGCTTTTCTCTTATTCATCTGTGTTTTGATATAGGGGCCCCAGCCATTGAACCTAAGATGAGTAGAGGAAAAGATATTTTTTTTCTTCCCTACAATATACACAGAGAGAGAGAGATTTGCTTTTCATATACATGTGTGTTCAAAACAGTATCATATTATAGTTATTTCTCTGAAAATTTCCAATTTTCACTAAATGATATGTATTAGAGATTAATCTAAATAAGTATATACAGATCTATTTCATTCTTTTTAACTCCCACATAGTATTCCATCATTTAGATATGCTATCATTTAATCATCCCCCAATTAGCGAATATTTAAGTCATTACCAGTGTTTTGCCATTAATGCTGCTAGGACCATGTGCCCAACCATGCTACTCTGAACCCCCAGGAGTGTTACAGAATATTTTAAAATTCTTAGGGAAATGCAAGAACATTTGTCAGATACTACACAAATTGTTACTACTAAATTGGGCCTAACTACTTAATAAATGGAATAATAAGGTATTTCTTTTTTCCTAGGATCATCACGAAAAATTTATTGAGACGTTAAAGGCTTCATGAACCAAGAACATCTGAAAATCTTTGTGCTAAGAACATCCTTAAACATATCTATGTATGTACAACGGGAGTGGCTTTTTTGTGTTAATTAAAATTGAAACCATATTAAAAACAAATACTTTCAATCTATGTGTTTTTTTCTTGAAAACATATTTTACAAGCTTATTCTAAACAAATCCTCAGCCAGACTTTCATATTTTAGCTTAGCATTCATATTTACTGGTTTATCTCATGTAACTTTTATTCATCAAAATTTTATATTTTAAAAGACCTATTACATTGATTATGATTGTAAATATTATAATTTAAAAATTATATTTATTTACAATATTTGTTGGCAGAAATACAAAATATGTTTCTTGATCTTTGTGTTAATGAAATTTTATTTTATTTTATTTTTTTTTTTGAGACAGAGTCTCACTTTGCCCAGGCTAGAGTGAGTGCCGTGGCGTCAGCCTAGCTCACAGCAACCTCAAACTTCTGGGCTCAAGGGATCCTCCTGCCTCAGCCTCCCAAGTAGCTGGGACTACAGGCATGCGCCACCATGCCCGGCTAATTTTTTCTATATATATTTTAGTTGGCCAATTAATTTCTTTCTATTTATGGTAGAGATGGGGTCTTGCTCTTGCTCAGGCTGGTCTCGAACTCCTGAGCTCGAACGATCCGCCCACCTTGGCCTCCCAGAGAGCTAGGATTACAGGCTTGAGCCACCGCGCCCGGCCGTTAATGAAATTTTAAATGAATAAACTGATTTATCATGAACTTAATAGTTTTATTTCTGCTATGTAATATTTATGCTAGTAAAATTTAGCAGTGATGTACATAATTTCAATAGACTTATAAAATTGCTGAATTTCAAAATAAAAATCAATTGCTAGCATTTCATTTCATCTGCTGAGAGACAGACACACTAGACATTCTATGGAAGATAAGAACATACTGGTAGGTTACTGTGAAAAGTTTTAAAGAAAAGGTACCAACTCCAAATCCGCCATCAGATTTTATAGTGTTTTGTTTTGTTTTGTTTTAATATGAAAGGGGAAGGGAATGAAGTTCAATTTTCTTTTCTTTTTTTTTTTTGAGGCAGAGTCTCACTCTGTCACCCTGGGTAGAGTACAATGGTGTCATCATAACTCACTGCAATCTCAAACTACTGGGCTCAAGATCGTCCTGCCTCAGCCTCTTGAGTAACTGGGACTACAGGCACATGCCACAACACCTGGCAAAGTTTTTTATTTTTAGGAGAGATGGAGTCTCACTCTTGGTCAGGCAGGTCTTGAACTTCTGACAGCAATCTTCCTGCCTCAGCCTATTACAGGTGTAAGGCACAGTGCCCTGACAGATTTTATAGTTTTAATTCTATGTTTTCAAAGATTTGAAAACCAACAGAATTCAATCAATTATTTGCCAAATCATTACAGAATATTATTAGGTAATAAATCTGAGAACAAGGCCGGGCGTGGTGGCTCATGCCTGTAATCCTAGCACTCTGGGAGGCCGAGGCAGGTGGATTGCTAGAGGTCAGGAGTTCGAAACCAGCCTGAGCGAGACCCCATTTCTACTAAAAATAGAAAGAAATTAATTGACTAATTAAAAATATATACACAAAAAATTAGCCGGGCATGGTGGTGCATGCCTGTAGTCCCAGCTACTCAGGAGGCTGAGGCAGAAGGATTGCTTGAGCCCAGGAGATTGAGGTTGCTGTGAGCTAGGCTGATGCCACGGCACTCACTCTAGCCTGGGCAACAAAGTGAGACTCTGTCTCAAAAAAAAAAAAAAAAAAAAAATCTGAGGACAAAGGTCTCCCTAACCCACATTACAGGATGTTCCTCCAGTAGTTTCGATGGTTTGTTAATCATAAACATTACACAAGAGCCATAGGGCATTAAGGAGGCAAGTCTATCCTGCTATGTTTTATTATTGCTATCATTACTGCTGCTGTTTCTCAAGTACTTTCAGCAAATGCTTGTCAAATGACTAGTTTAGCTGGAACTTAATCATTATTTTAAAATTACTTGTTATTGTGAGCTTTAGTGTTTCTATCACTACATACAAAAATAATACTTATTACTTATTTCCTGAGACTGTGTAATAAGATTAGCATTATAATTTGCCGAATGTTATGCTTGATAAAATGATTGTAAAAATATGGTATCATAGTATATTTCTTACTAAAACAACCCAGAAGGGAAATATCAGAAGAGCATTTTCCTTTAATAGCTTTGAAAACAAATCTTTGAAAATTCTTATCTATTCATATTATATTTGCATTTTTGTCGGAGTTATGAGCGAAACCAAAGAGAACAGGATGAAGGTTCTAAAAGAGTGGACATGGTGATTGTCCTAGACTTAGTGATTTTCTGGTTTTAAAAGTAGCAGTAGAGAAACCATCCAGATCCAAAGTAAGTAATGATGGGTAATTGTACCTACACTGAGATAGAAGTCCCAAGGTAATGACTAAGGCAGCTTCTAGAAATACAGAGATAAATAGAATAGCAAACTGAGAATCTAGGTACTCCCAAGATGCAAACAGTCATCACAGAGCTACTCAAACATCTTGAGTTGATACGAATTGCCTACAAACTCTGTGAACTTGTAAACCACAAGGAAAGTGTCACTGTGCCAAGTCCAAGATACAATCATAATAGGTCTGCCCTGCAGACTCCACCCTAAGTTGTAACCACCTTTCGACAGCCCTGTCGAAGATATGACCCTTGTCAAGATATGACCCACTACCCATGCCCCATATCCAATATACACAGATGATTTCAGTAATAAGTAATGCCAATACTTAGGTTAAGAAATATCTTTATAGTATAAAATATACACAATCTCAAAGGATATTTTTTCTTTGTAAACTGATTTTTTTTGAAAATTGAGTATCTTAAGTTTTAGAAGGCCAGTTCCAAGAAGACCCAATGGCTTCCTAAGCTAGAATCTGACACTCAATTATTAAAACAAGAAATATGATCATATGAGGCAGAAAACAGGTTGAGATTCATTGATCTGGATTTATTTATTCTACTTGCACCATGTAATAGTGGACCAGTTTCTCCAAGTGACTTAATGTCCTTTCTGGGAAGCCATGGAGCAACAACTTATAATTGGAGAGTGAGGAAACCAACCCACGTTTACGAATTGCTGAGACACAACTAATAAGCATGTTTTAAAGACACCCAATAGAGAGCCCTGTAACCAAAAAAAAAAATTGCTTTGCCTATTAGTCCAGCAATTATACATAATGACACAATTAATTTCCAAAATATATTCTAGGATATTGACATCATTTGGCAACATAAACATTTTTATAGTAGTGGCTTTAAAAATCACTCAAAAAATATACAGTACTGTAAAAATTATAGGAGATTAAATATGATAAAATTCAGATTCATTGCAAAGTCAGAGGTTACACTCAAAATACATCAAAGGCTGTAACCTGGGTGCTGAAAAATACAAGACACCAGACCTACAAGGAATAGTTATGTAGTTGTGTTTTCTGTTGCTCAAAACTGTCCTGACCATGAAAGGAAACTTCATTGTGTCTAACCTTCTCTGGCCCTCGACAGAATGACTACAACAGAGGAAGGTTAAGAAAAAGCCAGAATTCAGAAGACCAACTAGAAATTAACCTTTAGCATGAAGTTTATAACTCATAATGAAGACACAGATCAATCTGCTGCCTCTGTGAAATCTATTGGTCCCTTCTCTGTGCTCTTGAAACTCTTGTATTCCTTACTATTCACTGAAAAAGCAATTAAACAGGTACAAAAGAGTAGGAAGTCAGTCTAGCAAGCTTCGTAGATTGACTACATACAGAAGGATTGACCAATTAATATAATAAGATAATCAGAGCCATTATCTTCTTATTGTCAGAGAAGGAATATAAAAATATGACAAGGTTAAAAGCTAAAATAAACCTTGTGGTAATAGGAAATAGGAATTGGAGGTGTTGATGTACTCATGGTTACATTAAAAATGTTTAGAAATAAATAATTATATGTGAATACATAAAAATACACATACACACACATATGTAGGGGTGGGAGGAGAAAGAGAGATAGAGAAATACAGCAATAGTGATATGCATGTGGTATAAATTTCATTTTTCCACTAAGAGCAGCCTAGAAGCATTGGTTATACCAGTAGCAAAGAGTATATCTAGAACCCGGATCCTGGTTTCTAAATGCATTCTACTAAAATAACAGGGGTTTTGGGGGAAAGGGATGATCCCAAGACTGGGATATGGAAAGAATAAATGAACTTGGATTATCTCATTGTGCCAGGAAGTAAAGAAATGATCAAAGAATGTTGGGGACATGTCAAAAGAATACAGAAGCCAATCTGAAAGGGCTCATTTCTACTGGTCAAATCTGACACATTTGAGTATCACAATAAGTAATAGTAGCACTGAATTATAGTTCATTGAATGAATAGGAATTCATGAGTCCTCAGTAATATAGATAAATTAATAAATGGTGAGTTTAATACTAAGTAATGTAGAAGGAATGAAGGCACTAGAAAAAATCAATATTTTCAAACAATATAATAATTAATCATGTAAAAAATAGCAATGAATGTTAAAACTAATGGATGAAAATAGGCCAAGGAATAAGATTTTATGGTTTCAAATTTTCTTCCCACAAAATAATTGCTAATTTCAAAATGTAGAAAAAACATTGTACCTTTACATTAGAGAAGGGTCATAGACACCCTCTTATTTAAGGGATCAAAGTTAACATCACCAATAATGGAAAAAATTGACACCATGCACCACATCATAGGATGCAGGGAAAGTAGCAGAGCATCGCTTCTGTAAAATTTTGTCCCAAAAATGTATTACCTGGGTATAATTATGAGTAAATATTAGATAACCCCAAATTCAGGGACACTTTCCAAAACAATTGACCTATAATCTTCAAGAACCATATGGCCATGAAAGTTAAGGAAGAAGGAACTGTTCCAGAATAAATGAGATAACTAGGTACCACACTGATTCTGGATTGCAATCCTGTGTCATAAAGGATAACTGGCCAACCTTGGATGAAGTCTCTAGGGGAAGGTTATACAGATACTGTTTGTATCATTGTTACAACTTTTCTCCAACTTTGAAATTGTTCTAAGATTAAAAGTGAAAACAAATTTTTAAGTGTTAATCCTTGACAATGACTCTGGTGATTGAATATCCTAATAGTGAAGTTCATATAAGAAGTAACTTGATACGTTTGTATAACCAACTTCGAACACTGTGAACACACAGTAAATGGTGACTCATAAAATGCCTCACCAGTGAATTACCAGTATTGTTATTATTAGTACTTAACATTCATGTAGCACCCACATTGTTGTACATCATAGAGCAAAAGCAATGGCTCCCTCAAGGCACGACTCTTCTGAAAAACAAAAACTAGCATATACATAAGCACTGTATTTCCAAATACAGTGTTTATAAAGAGGCAGAGAGCCATGGTCAGATCTCACAAAGACAAAACTAGACTCAGACTATTCCTCTCCCTTTCATTACAGGTTAAAGGAGGCACAAATCCAGGTGTTCACACATTACCAAGTTACTGCTCTGTAGTTTGAAAGGAATGACAATGACATCCTGTTTGTGGTCACGGCTAATTCAGAATTACAGTACACCTGTGAAACCCCAGGCCATCAACATTTTGGCAAGGCTATGTCATCAAAGTAGTGACACTTATTACTTACAAATGTTGGTGACTTCCAGGGTGCAGCACAAGCCCTCTCTCCACCTCACTTTCAGTTACAACAGAGGGTCAGAGGACACCAATAAAGGCAGAACGTGAAGATACCTGTGGTTGCCTGCTGATCTTCCCTTCACATCAGTGCTCCCTGAACATTCCTCTTTGTAGTCAAGAGGCAAAAGTTTAGTGCTGCCTCTTGAAAAATCTCTTTGATCCTCTCATGTTTATTTATGCCAAAATGTACCCTTCCCTCTTCCAACACTGAGTTTTAAATAAAGTTTGCTAATTTGTTTTTATCAATTATTATACAGACCACAGAATGCCATATACAGAACTGGTACACATACAAACATCATCATATGAGGACAGAGCCATAGCTCCTTCAAACTTCTAAACTCAACCTCTGAAAAGCGCATTACTTGACAGAATGTCAGAGATTGCAAATATGTTCTATACAAACCCCATTATATCTGGGGAACTTCAGATAAAATTTTATTGACTAATAATAATATGTCGGATGATTACTAAGGGTATGGCATGATTCTATAGTACTTACTTAACATGTATTGATTCTTGTAATCCTCATAACAACTCTAAAGGGATATATGACTGTTGTACCATTTAATATTGAGAATAGTGTGGTCTGGAAAGGTTAAGTAACCTATTCAAAGTTATATAGCTGATAAATGGCAAGACCAGCATTTTACCAGGCAGCCTGGTTCCAGAGCCCAAGACTTCATAATATGATACTTTCTCTCTTAGGGGTTCTTACACACCATCATTTTTTTAGTCTAACTTTTTGTATTCTGTCCAACAGGTCTGAAGTTATAGCATTTTAAATATAGAAAATTCAGAAAAATCACTCCCAAGATACATAGGAAATTCAGGAATTTTTTTGCTTATTTTGTATTGTTTTATTTTTCTATTTTTTAGAGACAGGGTCTCACTATGTTGACCAGACTAGACTCGAACTCCTAGGCTCAAGCAATCCTCCTGCCTCAGCCTCCCAGTAGCTGGGACTACAAATACACACAACTGCTGGGAATTCATTATTTTTAAAATATGTTAGCTAGATTCAAATCACATAAAGAATTTAAAGCATATTTGAAGTGGAAATTGATAATTTTTTTTGAGTCAGGGTCTCACTCTGTCACTCAGGCTGGAGTGTAGTGGCTCATTGTAGGTCATTGCAACCTCACTCCTGGGCTCAAAGGATCCCCTTAGCCTCCTGAATAGTTGGGACTACAGGAACCTGTGACCATGAACAGCTGATTGTTTTTATTTTTTGCAGAGACAAGGTCTTACTATGTTGCCTAGGCTGGTCTTGAACTCCTCCTGGATTCAAGGGATCCTTCCATCTCTGCCTCCCAGAGGGCTGGAAGTAGAGGCTTGAGCCACCACGCCATGAAATTGACATTTTTAACCTGTAAATAGGAGATATTTACAGGAGATATTGATTGGGGCTTAGTTTAATGGGTAGAACACAGTAGCAATTTTAATATATGTTAAAAAAAAAAAAAAGACAAAGGCTCTGCTTCCTCATATTCCCAATCCATATCCATGCTTATAGGGATACACATACCCCAGTCTCTGAAGAAATAAGTGCTTAAAGTATTCATGTTCCTACAAACATGCCCAAATGAAATAACCATAGTTCCTAGAAAACACTAAATTAAAGATAGAATCTGCCAGACGTGGTGGCTCACACCTATAATCCTAGCAATCTGGGAGGCCCAGACGGGTGGATCGCTCAAGGTCAGGAGTTCAAAACCAGCCTGAGCAAGATTGAGACCCCGTCTCTACTAAAAATAGAAATAAAGTAATTGGACAACTAAAAATATATAGAAAAAATTAGCCGGGCATTGTGGCGCATGCCTGTAGTCCCAGCTACTCGGGAGGCTGAGGCAGGAGGATTGCTTAAGCCCAGGAGTTTGAGGTTGCTGTGAGCTAGGCTGATGCCACGGCACTCTAGCCTGGGCAACAGAATGAGACTGTTTCTCAAAAAAAAAAAAAAAAAAAAAAGATAAAATCTATAGTCTGAAAAAGTCTCTAATCCTTTAAAAACATATATTGACCAAATGATAAGGAATTACAAAGCACTTAATTATATATTATACCTTCTTTTTAAACTTCTAATATGTTTATATATGAAATAAATTTAAATATTTATGTATAATAGAAATACTACTACTAGAATAGTATAAGCAATGATACAGACTAGTGTCAAATACCTCTGAAAAGATAGATGAAAACAAAACTGAAATGAATGTAGTAGCATATGGATCAGCTGTGGTTTTACCTCATGTTCTTTTGTTTGGAAAGAAATCATCTCTTTCTGAAATTTTAGCTCTATATTGAGCCATGTTGGGGTTTTTCTTGGCCCAAGGCTTCACTTTATGTAATTATCTGTTAGCAACCACATCTGGAAAGACTGCTTTCTTTTTTTTTTTTTCACTCAACATGGCAACTTTTTGTATTCTTCTCATGCTTAACAATGCTATAGAGAAGAATCATGGAAAAAATATATGGGGAAAAGATTGAATATATATTTCTTATGCTATTTTGGCTAAATATCTCTATAGCCTTGCTTACCCATATTCAGGACTTTTTAATTATGTGATTTTAAAACCCTGAGTCCCTAATTGAAAAAAGGGAGATAGTCGCAGAGAAGAGCTTCCTCCTCATTCCCAGTATGGATTCTGCCATTTTTGACCACACCAGTCACTTTGTCCAGCTGACGGAAACTGGAGAAACCAGAGAATTTTTGTTTTAAATATGTTTGAAGACATCAGAGAGCTAGAAAGACAGTGAAAATTTTGTGGAAAGATTAATTAAAAAAATAAGGAATCTAACCCAATCCTTGCTGCCAGCCGCAAAAGTAAATTCTCTCTGTAAAAAGATGGCACCCTATGGAGCCTCAAATCATCACTAAAATTTTTATTTGCAATGTATAGCAGTCAATCAGATAAACCCTAGAACTTTAGAAGCTGAGGTGGGAGAGTTGCTTGAAGTCAGGAGTTTGAGATAAAAATCAGGAAACAAAAAGACCCACAGCTATCTAAATGTTGATGTTACCTGACAGCTACTTCAAGCCATATATTCAAAAATCTCTAGAAATCCCTAGCCAAAGAATACAAAGAAAAACTCCCCTAGACATGTAGTCAAACTGCAAAAACTAAAAACAAAGAAAAATTTTATGAACCAGAGAATAAAAGACATACTACCATCACAAGAGCAAAAATTATACTAACAGCTGACCTCCCAACAAAAATAATGGAAGCAAGAAGAAAATAGAATAATGTGTTTTAAAGTACACTTGCCCCTTGAACAACACAAGTTTAAAATGTGCAGATCAACTTACACGTAGAGTTTTTTCCTAATAAATGTATCGAAAAAAATTTTTGGAGATTTGAAACAATGGTAAAAAAAACTCATAGATGAACTACATAGCCTAGGTATATCAAAAAAAATGAAGAAAAAGTTAGATATGTCATGAATACATAAAATATATATAAAGTGTATTTTATAATTTACCAACATAAAATATATACAAATCTATTATAAAAAGTTAAAATTTATCAAAACTTAGACACACACTTATAGACCATACATGATGCCATTCACAGCTGAGGGAAATGTAAACAAACATAAAGATACAATATTAAATTATAACTGCATAGAATTAACTGTGGTACATAAAATACCATACTACTATAATAATTTCATAGTCACCTCCTGTTGCTATCACAATGAGCTCGAGTGTGGCAAGTATCCCTTTAAAACAGCATGTGACCATAATCATCTCTGGGTGAGCAGTTCATCTTTCCTGTAAATTGCATATGGTAGTAAAAAGTGGTCTTTTGAGGTTCTTGCATATTTTCCATCCTGTTTAGTACAATATCGTAAACTTTGAAAAATACCAAAAGACCCATATGAACTACCACTAGTGATGCTGGAAGTGCACTTCCAGAAAAGAAGCAAAGAAAAGCCATGACATTACAAGAAAAAGTTGATCCTAATCCCAAAGGGAGAGTTAAAAAACAATACAAGGAAAAGTTAAATTGCTTGATATATACTATAGATTGAGGTTTGCAGCTGTGGTTGCCTGACATTTCAGATAGACGATTCAGTACTGTAAATGTATTTTCTCTTCCCTATGATTTTCTCAATACTATTTTCTTTTCTCTGGTTTACTTTATTGATAAGAATACACTATAAAATATATACGACATCCAAAATATATGTTAATTGACTGTTTATGTTATCAGCAAGGCTTCCAGTCAACAGTAGGCTATTAATAGTTAAGTTTTCAGGGGAGTCAAAAGTTCCACATGAATTTTTGACTGTGGGAAGTTCAGTGCCCCTAACCACCACATTGTTCAAGAGTCCAACTGTACTAAAAGAAAATGACTGTCAACCTAAAATTTATATACAGTGAAAATGTCATTTAAAAATAAAGGCAAAATAAATATTTTCAGAAGCCAAAAATGAAAGAATCTGACACCAGCAGGCCATGCTAGAGAACATAATAAAGGAAGTTCTTTAGGCAAAAGGAAAATGATCCTAGGCTGCACCTCTAGAGACTCAAGAAAAAATAGAGTGCAGAAAGGATAAAGTTGCAAAAAATGATAACCATAATGTCTTAGGGGATCTTAAATGTGTTGAACTAAAAATCCCCAAACAAAATTCCCATATATCACAAGGAGGGTAAATGCAGTTAAAAAGTGTTTTATGTTTTTATATTGTCCAAAAAGTGGAACTGGTAAAAGTACTCATTTACATTAAGCTTTAGCCAGTCAAGGATGCATGCTGCAATTATGATACCACCACCACCACCACCAATAATAATAAAAAATAGTAAAATAATTTATAACAATAGTGGGGAAAAGAAGAAAAAGAATAAATCTAAAAGAAAAGACATAAAAAGAAATATAGAAATGGTGAAGTGGAAAAATATGGTAGATTTAAACACAAATGTTAGTCATTTGTAATTAAATATAAAAAGAGGAAGGAAAAGCAAACTAATTCTCATTAGAGACACAATTGTCAGACTGGATGAATGCCCTATTCTGATCTTCCAACTTCATATCCTGCCATTTTCTTCTTTGCTGAACAGTTCTGAACATACTAGTTTATTCCATTCAGTGATTTTCCATCTCAGAGCCTTTGCATATAATCTTCCTTCTGCCTAAAATGCTCTTCCTTCCATAGCTTTTTAGATAGATCAGAAAAATTCTCTCCACCCACTTTAACAAAAGAAAGGCATCTCTGTTGTTTTCTTATCCTCATACCTTTATAGCACTTTTCACATTTTTTATTTTGTTTCCTAACTTGTGTCTGATTACCCCATTAGAGTTAATTAATGGGGTAATAATTTGTTTGTTCATTATAAACACATGTGAGTGTTTAATATGTGCCATTATGGTCTAGAGATATAACAATGGATAAAGTCCCTGTCCTGTGGAGCTTACTTTTTAGAGCAGCAAAGAGGCACAGTACCCATCTATGTTTTGCTCACCACTATATTCCAAACACCTGGCAGCATGACGTAATTATTCAAATACTTCTTGAGTGAATGTTTGATCTACTTGCTAGAAACCATGCCAGATGACTCACACAGCTTCTTTCACAACATAACTCCATAAGAGATGTAAAACTGCCATTTTAAGTTAAGACTGCTAAGAGAAATTAAGTAAACTTGCATTCAGTCACACAATATATGCCAAGGCCAAGATATGCCAAGGCCAAGATACAAACTCTATCTGTAAAATTTAAAATAAATACAGTTTCTAGCATGAGGAGTTTGTTGACAGATTGATCAAGCAAGAAGAACCATCTTTCTCTTACTGAGCTAATAGACTGAAAGTGTTTTATTTACTTGATTAATCAAATATGTCTAGTGTTTAGTTTATTAGCTACAGGCTATTTGGATCTGCCAGTTCCCTTTAGATGTCTCTACTGTCATGGGTCTTTGAGTTTTCCTTATCATACCTGCTAGTCCCAAAAATAATTGGCTATGATCATGATCACTGAAAACTGTGACACTCAAAACTCCCAAGAGGGTTACAGGAAAACAACATTGTAGGTACTAGTTAGTACTTCATGTCTAAATCCCTATCTCTTATGAGATAGGTAGGACTATTTGTAAATTTCTAAGGCACATTACACCTCTTAGGCATAAAGTATACATAAAGTTGGTAAAAGGAAATTGTCTATTCCATATTGCCTTTTCCCAAGATCACTCAGATTTCCCTTAAACCATCTAATCTGAGACATACTTGGATCAGACAGTGTTCTCAGTTTGGTTATTATTAAAACCAAATGGTTTTATATTAATAACCAAATGGTTATTATTTGGTTACAAATCAAGCCAATGAAAAAAAATTCCACTCTCTAGAAGAAAAGGGTCTAAGACAGCCAGGTAAAGTTTCACCAGGCCAGTTCTATTTATGATCCCTTTATTCCTACCACTAAAAGTATCATCCTTCTGGCATCCCCAGCCTACAATTTATAAGTTCCAAAGCAACAGTTTCTAGATCTGGCTGATCCAGTTGTGTTAAAAACCCTAGAAAAAGTTGTAATACAAACCACTGGACCCATCCTCAAGAGATTTGGTTCAAAATTTCTGAAGTCTAGGGATTTTAAAAAGTGCCTTAAGCCATTCTGAATTATAGCCAGTTTGGAAAAATACTGTACTAGGGAGCTCTTATTTTGTCATTAACCCATTTCAGGGTATCTGTAGGTAGACGATGGATTAAGGGAAATAAGCACTACTCATTTTAATACTTAAAAAATACACTGGTCCCCTGGATGCCCACGATTTCTAATCACATGCTGTTTGGTTATTCGGTTTTGATATTTAAAAGTAACAAAGAAAAAAAACCAAATAAATGAATATTCATATTTTTGTTGACAATACATAAAGTTATAATATAGCAGTCCCCAACATTTTGGCACCAAGGACCGTTTCATGGAAGACAATTTTCCACGGATGGGGGGGATGGGGAATGGAAGGTTTGGGGATGATTCAAGTGCATTAAATTTATTGTGCACTTTATTTCTATTATTAGTACATTGCCTTATAAAACAAAATTATTATACAACTCACCATAGGTTGGGGACCCTGGCTTTAATGGGAAGGTAAGAGTTCTTTTCAACCAGAGACTGTTCTATATCAGATATCTTCCATGTAAACTACTGAAACTTACATTTTCATAGAATAATTTTACTGCCTAGTATGAATCTCAAACTGACATGGAAAAAAAAATGCCTAAAAAATTCCTCTTGATTGTAGAAAATATGCATGTGTGTACCTCAGTTTATAGAAGAGTGGCTCCTAAAATATTGTAAATTTTTTGTCCTAAGTTGAATATTTTAAATATACTGAAAAAATTGTATATATTAAATAAATCTATGTTTCTATAAAGCAAATAAAAGATTTTGTGGAACAAATGTACCTAACCATGTGCCAGATGGTGGCATAACCCCAATAAAAAATTCCAAGTGACCTTAAAATATAAGAATTTAGCCATATATCCTCAGTGAGATATACCTGAAGGAAACAATAACTATTCTTTGACCACCACAGTCATCAAATTTTTGGTAGTACTGTTATATTCTTTTGACAATCCAGTGAGATTACAGTGAAATAAAGCAAAGGAATAACTGTGTTGCTGATAACTAAGGTTTTTGGTATAGGTGAAAAGACAGAATATGTACTATCACTGAAGTTAAATAAAAACCCTATCATTCTGAATGTAAAGTTTTGAATTTGGAAGTATCAGTGTGAATTAATGTATCTAATCTTTAAAAAAGAGAAGTTCTAGTTCTATCCACTGAAAACATTTAGGAACAATGACAAAGTCCATTAAACTGTGGACTCTAAATACCATTTCCCACTAAAAGGAAACTGTGATCTTAGAAAAACAACAGGTCTAGGACAGGAAAAAATACAGATTAAGGCAGGAATTTTATGTAAAACCAGAAAGCAAAGAAACTATCAAAGATTACTAGAGTGGTGTGAAAAAGAATCAGTTATCTAAAGATGGTAATTTAAACATTAAGTGGAGATAATAAACTGCAAAGGACTAAAACATATCAAATATGTTTAAATGCATAAGATTATAATGATACATAGACAAAATAAACTTCACTGGTCACCTCTGGAGGATGCTAAGAAATCAACTCACTTTGAAAACTTGTAAATCAAAAGAAACAAGCATTTATCTTGCCTTTCCTTTAACACCTGAACCTCAGAATAACCAATCATCGCTGAATGTTTCTTACTATAAAAATACTCAGTTAATAGAGACTGATAGAATATAAAATGTCATCATTCTGCAACTCTTATTAAATTATGCATCTAGTTGGCCCTATCCAATCCTGTAGCCATAGTCACCTTTGGCTATTTAAATTTATGTTAACTAAAACTAAATAATATTAAAAATTAAATTCCTCAGCCACACCAGCCATATTTCAAGTGCTCAACAGTCACATGTGACTAGGGACTTCCATATTCCACAGTATAAATACAGACTGTTTCCATCATCACAGTTCTATTAGATGTCATTGATTAAGACAGTGAGCACCAATAGTTGCCAACATCACAAAAAAGACACTGAACATAACACCTACTGAGGGAAGTACAAAGCACCATCACATCTGAAGTAGTCTTGGAGAAAAAGAGAAAATTATAGACAAAGTACAAAGAAACATGTTAAATATCACTATGGAGATACATTCAGCAAGACCCAGAGTGTGAGAAACTATACAAGGGAAAAAATATATAATAAAAGAGATAGGGAAGGAAAGAGAGAGAGGGAACATCTATAGAGACATAAATCAACCAATCACAATGTATGGACTGTAATTGGTAGGATTCTAATTCCAAAAAAAGACTTTTTTAAAAATTTAAAATAATCAAGGAAATATAAACACTGAATGGATATTTGATTATTTTGAAGAAGTATTGTTATTTTTTACATGTGATGATACTGAGATTTTTTAAAGTGCTTATCTTTTAGACACACATACCAAAATACTTATAAATAAAATGGTAATTTCTAGAATTCACTTCAAAATAATCCAGGAGTCAGGGGGAAAGGAAGATGGCATTGAAGAAAGTGAATGGAAGTATAGAAAAAACCATATTGGCCCTGAGTGGATAATTATTGAAATTAGATGAGAGATACTTGGGTGTTCATTATGCTATTCAATTTTTGTATAAGGTTGAAATTTGTTATAAAACAAAGTTTTTATTTAAAATTCCCACTGTTACCACTTCCACTCAACATAGTGCTGGAAGTCCTCACCAGAGCAATCAAGCAAGAGAAAGAAATAAAGGGTATCCAAATTGGGAAAGAGGAGGTCAAACTATCCCTGTTTACTGATGATATGATCTTGTATCTAGAAAACCCAAAAGACTCCTAGAATTGATAAATAAATTCAACAAAGTCTCAGGTTACAAAATCAATGTACACAAATCAGTAGCATTTCTGTAACAGTTAAGCAGAGAGTCAAATCAAAGACTCAATACCATTTACCATAGCTACAAAGAAAATAAAATCCATAGGAATATACTTAACCAAGGAGGTGAAAAATCTCTACAAGAACTACAAAACGCTGATGAAAGAAATCATAGATGACACCAACAAATGGGAAAACACGTGCATGAGTAGAATTAGTTGATTAGTAGAATCAACATCTTTCTAATGTCCATACTGCCCAAAGTGATCTACAGATTCAATGCAATCCTCATCAAAATACCAATGTCATATTTCATAGATCTAGAAAAAATAATTCTAAGCTTCATTTGGAATCAAAAATAACTCTAATAGTCAAAGTAATATTAAGCAAAAAGAACAAATCCTGAGTCATCACATTACCTGATTTCAAATTATACTAAAAGACTACAGTAACCAAAACAGCATGATACTAGTATAAATGTAGAGACATAGACCAATGGAAGAGAATAGAGAACCCAGAAATACAACCATTTACCTACAACCAACTGATCTTTGACAAAGCAAACAACATACATCGGGGAAAGGAAGTCCTATTCAATAAATGGTGCTGGAAAAACTACCATATGCAAAAGAATGAAACAGGAACCCTATCTCTCTTCATATGCAAAAATTAATTAAAGATGGATGAAAGACTTAAATGTAAGCATGAAACCATAAAGATCCTAGAAGAAGATGTAGGAAAAACTCTTCTAGACATTGGCCTAGGCAAAGAATTTATGACTAAGTCTCCAAAGGCAAATACAACAACAACAAAATTAAATAAATGAGACTTAATTAAAAAGCTTGTGCACAGCAAAGGAAATAATCAACAGAATAAACAGACAACCTACAGAATGGGAAAAAATATTTACAAACTATACACTGGATAAATGACTAATAACCAGAATCTACAAAGAACTCAAGCAAATCAGCAAGAAAAAAGCAAACAACTCCATTAAAAAGTGTGTAAAAGACATGGACAGAAATTTTTCAAAAGAAGATAGATAAATGCCAACAAACTTATGAAAAATGCTCAACATCAGGGAAATGTAAATTAAAACCATAATGAGATACCACCTTACCCCTGTCAGAATGGCCATTAATCAAAAGTCAAAGAACAACAGATGGTGGTGTGGATGAAGAAAGGAATGTTTATACACTGTTGGTGGGACTGCAAATTAGTACAATGTTTACTGAAAACAGTATGGATATTCCTCAAAGAAATAAATGTAGATTAACCAACTAATCCAGCAATCCCACTACCAAGTATCTACCCAAAGGAAAAGAAGTCGTTTTATCAAAAAGATACCTGTACTCAAATGTTTATCACAGCACAATGCACAATTACAAAGATGTGGAATCAAGCCAAGAGCCCATCAACTGATGAGTAGTTGAAGAAAATGTGGGGTGTGTATATATGTGTGAATATATGTATATACATACACACACACTCACACACACCATGGAGTACTACTCTGCCATAAAAAGGAATGAAAGAATGTCTTTTGCAGCAACTTGGATGGAACTGGAGACCATTATTCTAAGTGAAATATCTCAAGAATGGAAAAATAAACACCACATATAGTCACTAAAAATTGAGAACTACATTAAGGGCACACATGGGTACAAAGAGATGTAAAGGACATTGGAAATCAAGAAGCAGGGAGCAGGGAAGGGGGTAAGGGATAAAAACTTACCTGTTAGGTATAATGAATACTACTCTGGTGGCAGGCACACTAAAAGCCTCAACTTAAGCATTGTACAATGTATCCATGTAACAAAAACATTTGTACTCCTTTAATATTTTGAAATAAAGACACTCCCTTTAAAAAAAATAAAATTAGAGCTTCATTGAAATAATCAACTTCAACATCTCTCTTCAACCACTCATTTTAGAATGTTATAGATATTTAGCATAGTGCACAAGGAAGGCTCCCTTCTTTAGTGGGTATGTATGTAGAAAAAAAATTTATCTGTTATAACACTTAACACAATAGTGCCTCTGCTGGCATCAATTAAATAGATATCCCTTAACTCCAGTGAGAATGGCCTTTATCCAAAAGTCCCAAAACAATAAATGTTGGCATGGATATGGGGAGATAGGAACTCATATGCTGCTGGTGGGACTGCAAACTAGTACAACTTCTGTGGAAAGTAATATGGAGCCACCTCAAAGACCTACAAGTAGAACTACCATTTGATCCAGTCATCCTATTACTGGGCATCTACCCAAAGGAAAAAAAAAGACATTCTATAAAAAAAATCAAATGTTTATAGCAGCACAGTTCACAATTGCAAAGATGTGGACACAACCCAAGTGTCCATCAACACATGAGTGGATTAATAACATGTGGTATATGTATACCATGGAGTTCTACTTGGCCACAAAAAACGATGGTGATCTAGCACCTCTTGTATTATCCTGGATAGAGCTAGAGCACATTCTACTAAGTGAAGTATCCCAAGAATAGAAAAACAAGCACCACATGTACTCACCATCAAATTGATATTAACTGATCAACACTTATGTAAACATATAGTAATAATATTCATCAGGTGTTGGGCAGGTGGGAGTGGGGAAGAGGGGATGGGTATATTCACACCTAATGGGTGTGGTGTGCACTGTCTGGGGGATGGACACGCTTGAAGCTCTGACTTGAGTGGGGCAAAGGCAATATATTTAACCTAAACATTTGTACTCCCGTAATATGCTGAAATAAAAAAAAATTTAAAAAGATCATTCAGCAAGGTTTCACAGGATGCTTATTATAAAGCAAACTTTGTGCTTCTGAAAACACACTTTTAAGAAATGTATGAATTTTACAGTATTGGAATTATTTAAAAGTTTCTTAATTTTTTTAGCATGATAAATAACTGGACTTTCTGTTAACCCAGTGGTTAACTTTAGTGAATATCAGAATCACCTGGGAGTCTTATGAAAATATGGATTGCTGGGCCCAACTCCAGAGTTTCATATTCCTAGATCTGAAATGGAGCCTGAGATTTTTCTAGAAAGTTCCTACGTACCGCTGATGTTTCTCGTCCAAGGAAGACACTTTGAGAATCACTGTGCTAACCCATACCCAGTTCCAATCACTTAAAACAGGTAAGATAGTATATATAATCTGCATTGGATGGGAGCAGTACTCCAGGAGATGCTTCTGTTTTGGTACTGCTTTAATTTCTTCCTTATTACACAGCCAGGGAAAAGAGGGCCCAAGAAAGAATGTAAGATCTATTTTATTAATAGCTAATAACTCAGGATTTTCTGTGCAACTTGCTTAACCCAACTTTGTCCAATACAGGTAATCTCAACAGCAATGCAACATAAGCAGAAGACATAAAAACAGGATCAAAAAATGAAAGTAATTAGAAAATAACACAGCACACACACAACCAACCAGTGTCATCTATCAGATGTGCCCACAAATATTGGCAAGTTTCTACAGAAAGGTCAGCATACAGATTTCCACCTATCACTAGATAAAATTTGTGAATTATTGATAGCAATTTCATAGCATTTTGAAGAGCCCAATGTACAGTTCCAGATTTTTAATATCTAAAAAGTGAGGTATTATATTTTGACTTATGTCTATACCAGAAATAACCATAATTTTAAACTTTGCTTTTTACAGATGAAGGTGAGATTATATTGTGCTAACACAGACCAGTACTTTAGAAATGCAAGGAAATGATCCGGATTTTAAGGGAATTCAGCATATTTAGACTTCTCCAAGTTCCACCAGGCTCCCATTTGGTTCCATGGTATGAGTGCTAAAAAAACAAAAACAAACAAAACCACCACCACCAAATCAAGACCTTTTTCTGTCATCTTCTCCTTTCAAAATAAGTCTTTTCTTTAAATTTGTCAGAAAATATTCTGGCTATTAACAAATATCCATTAAAAGCTTACTATGTGTCATGTAATCTTCTAAATATCATTATTTCCTTTAATCCTTTGCAATCAATTAAATCCCAATGGAAGGTATAATATTCAATTTACAAAAGAAGAACTAAGGCTGAGAGTAAATTGCCCAAGATGAAACTAGTAAGTGGTAGATCCAGTATTCATACTTACTTGTATGGCCTTTATCAACTATTATCACACAGCCTCTCAACACATTTGGATTCCTACCGGTGAACAGTAATATGTAACATTGAGTGTTTACCCAATGCTTGGTGATGTGCCAGTTTATACATATTATTTCATTCAATCCTCTCAAAATTCTATATGACAGTCTTCATTTTATCAGGAGGGCATTCATATCATGAGAAGTTTCAAGGAATTTGCTAAAAGGTCACATGTGTAATAATGGGGGAGGTCAGGATTTGAACCCTGATCTGACTGCAAAGCTCATGCTATTTTTAGTCAGTACATTTAATATCCTTCTAAATTAGCCTCCTTTATCAGTATTCCTATAATGTGAAGGTACAGAATAGGATACATACTCTGGCTGTGGTGTGTTGAGACTGTAAGCTCAAATCCTCATATATTCTAACTTTTATTACTTAGTTTGACATCCTATATTGGTTCATATTAGGACTTAATTTAGAGCCAGGCTTGGTGGCACATGCCTGTAATCCCAGCTCCTCTCAAGGTTGAAGCAGGAGGATATCTTGAGCCCAGGAGTTCAAGGCTGCAGTGAGCTATGATTGTCCCACTGCACTCCAGCCTGGGTGACAGTGAGACTTTGTCTCTTCAGAAAAATGAACAAAAAAAGCTTAATTTAAACATCTTTGTATTCCATATCACCACTATCCATTTTAAGAATGTTCTGCCCAATTTAAACGTTAAAGGTAGAATTCCAGTCTCAATAATGGTATACCCAAGATTCCAAGTTGGCTTAGCTGAATGCTGTTTTACATCATCTAAAGTTTGAAGAAACATTTTTTTTGTTTGCATCTTTGTTATTATTCCCAATGAAATCATTATGGTTACATTACTGATGAAATTGTTCTTTTAAATATAACCCTGAACTACTCTACCAAAGATTTTCTTCAAGGTCATCATGAATAATAAAATAGTCTTTCAGTGTCAACTGCCTTGTACAAACAAAAACATTCTAAGTCTATGCCTTTAGTTCTGTTCATAAACCATCATTCATCTACAGAGAAGGAATTCTCCCTATATATACATATATTTATACTAATAACTTCACTTTTTGTCTTCCAATAAGTATTAAATTCATTTTTCTATAATTAACTCTTAGTGAACCTCTGCTGGCTTATGTGCACAACTTATCACAATTTAGAAGCCATTTCAGAAGAACTCTGGACATTTAAAGTCTCTTTAAGCATCAAAAGGTTTTGTTTTAACTTTATTTTGTGATATTAATTTGAATTCAAAGTTGTCCAGTCCTTAATATTTTGTATTAAACCCAGTAACTTCAAATATAAGAAAATATTTTTAAAATATACTATAGAAAAGGTATACCTTAATAAAAAACTAGATATAAAAGCTCTATCTAAACTCTTCAGAATTTGAGACCCCTTATCATCCTAAGGTATTAATAGCTAGAATAAGTGGTAGAGAACTTAGCAAAGTGAAAAATCTTATGAGTTTTGTACCTGAAAATGTCTTGTATAAATAAAAGCTTGTACTGTGTTCAAGCCATTTTCTTTTTTTGTTGTTCACTAAATATTTAAACTTAAGACAACATGAATTTGCTTATCAACATCTTAGGCTACAAAATAAGGATCATCACACTTAAACTTTAAAGAGATAGTTAAAATAGCACTATTTTATATAGCAACTAAAACAGAAAGTACAGGCTGATTGAAAATCTAAATTAATACACAGACTCTTTTTAGTAAGCTTTATTAACCAATCATGGATCTAGTCATGTTTTGAGCAGACACTATTTCAGTATAAGTATGATCTAAAAAAAATTCCTCCCAGAAAAAAGCCTTCAATGCCTGTCACACCTGAGCAGATCCAAACTACTGGGACTAAATAGCCCAGCTGGTCAAAGTTGTTTTTACACATCTCATTAAAAGCTTCAGCCAAAATGGAAATACAGTAAAACTCAAAGTCAGTGTTGTCCTAGTGCCTCAAGTAGTTTATTGGTAGTTATTATCCACATTTCTATAAATATAAACATTCTAAGTGACCATCACTAGTGCAGGTACATTTAACATATGAAACCTCCACAGGAAGCTACTTCATTTTGTTTGTAACAAGAATCAAGGTTCCAAAAACTCAGTTGTGCCACTAAAAAGAAAATAATAATAATAACCAAAACAAACCCTGCTAGCAAAGTGCATCTCTTTTGGTGATTTTCAGAACCCATAACTGTTGGCTTTACACATAGAAAATATGTTGATTTGATAATATATGATCACTAGAAGTCTCCTCCTGTAGGTTAAGAATTAAATAAAGGTCTTTCCTTCTTGTAATTTAGAATTTTTACAATTCCAATGTAAACAGCACCAGTGAATTTTCATAAAACAGCTTTGCTATTTTCCCCTTCATTTTCTATCATTGTAATTCTTATCTGAAATACTGTACCATTTCTTCCTTCCTATAATCAGGACTGGACAGTTGTGTAATACTATTCAGTTTGTAAACAGAAAATTAAAGCTCAGAACACATATGGGATATCTTTTACATTTTCACTCCACAGCACATCAAGTGTTGTTTATAAAGCTCCTCCCAACACACTACAAAAATATATGAAAAACCAGATCTATTTTCAGCCCACAAATATTAATAGAACAAATATCTTTTAACTGGAATATTTTAGAACTCATAATTACATCTTCTTGACTGTTCATCAATTCTTTCTTCATAAATCCATATATGTATCCAAGCATATGCATTTATTAGTCTACATGCCCATATTTACTACATAAGACTCAGGTAAATTATTTTAGGTTCTTCAAGTGAAAGTGCTTCTGACAGCAAACTATTTCTATAATTTCCCTATATCCCCCCAAAAGTTGCTTTAAACCTATGTAGAAAAATGCATAGCTATTTCTAAAAAGACTACACACCAAAACATGCTTTGTCAGAAAAACTAATCCATGCACTTGAATAAAACCCAAATTATCTTATTTTTATTAAAGTGAGGCCAACTTAATTAAACATCATCTAGAATCAATATACACCATTAAATTATCTGATTCCAGAAAATGTCAAAAATCATTTGGCCAAAACTTAAAACAGCAAACACTTCCTCCTTGTCCCTTACATTAAAAAAGGGCTGGTTGGACCAATATGATCAATATAACCGCATATATATTAATCTACCTTAACATTTCCATTTATTAGCATTGTATCATATCATACAAAGCCCCATATGCAAACTCATTGCAAAGGCTTCCCCAAAAAAGATATAAGCACAAAACATTAGGCAGACAATCTTCAAAGTTTTATTTCACTAACTTCAGGTCAAATTTCCATAACTGTGTTCTGGTCAATTTACTATCCTTGCTTGGCTTCCCAAAATGGTAGTACCAAAAGATTTGTGGGATAGGGAGAAGAGACCACTTTAAGAAGCACTGCATTTACTCATCTTCCACAAGGCAACAGAGTTGAGCATTTCACTGTTCAAGAAAACAAAGCTTTAAAAGCATCCAGGAGGGCAGACAGGCAAACCAGGCTATAGACACTCTTCCATTGGTCAAAATCAAATATGAGAAAACCTAATCCACACAGATATAAAAGGCATGGATGTTCATCTTTTCTTTTTCTGTTGCCGCAACATTTTTCTTCTTTTAATTATCATATCATGTAGTTTCTCAAGTCCTTCCTTTAGTCCATCTCCTATGATTGCACAGGTAGGCTGCAAATGCCAAGGAGTTGATGAACTCAGTTCACCCATTGCTAACAATTTCTCAATTTCTGAGAGAGACAAGGAGTTCCTCAAGTCTTGTTTGTTAGCAACTATAAGTACAGGGACTCCTTGATTTTCTGATATCCTAGTTATTTTATGAAGTTCAGTTTTGGCTTCTTCCATCCTTTCAACATCAACAGAGTCCACAACAAACACAATGCCATCTGTGCATCTTGTATATGACTTCCACAGTGGCCTTAATTTCTCCTGACCACCTACATCCCAGAAGTGAAAAGTGACTGTTTTAGAATTTCCCAAAGTTACCTTAATTTTCTCAGTGTTAAATCCTTTGGTAGGTACAGTATTTACAAATTCATTGAACTGCAGCCTGTATAAGACAGTTGTCTTTCCAGCACAGTCCAAACCCAAAATAACAATGTGGAAGGACTGAAATGAAGGTAGGCTGGACAGGATAGAAGTCTGTTCTGATAGTCCATTCCCCATTTCCAGCTGCAAATAAGTGTCCCAAATTGAAATGCTTTCTTCTTACTGCTTTAGAACTTCTCTTCCTGGGTGATCCAGCTATAAGACTTAAGGGAAGGAGGAAGGAATGAATAAGTTAATCTCATGAAATACATTAAAACTGGTTTTCTCTAATTTTGCCCTAATAAGCAATACGAGGAATTTAAAACTTGCTTTAGTAAACAAACCAAATAACATATGAAACATACCTAAATTGCGGTAATATGTACTTTACTCCCCTGGGTCCCCGAACCTCAAAGACTTCATTCCGGGTACAACCTAGTCACCAGTATCTGGTCTAAATTGGCTTAACCACAGAAATACCTTCTTTTGGCAGAAAACGAATAACAGATAACCCTATCTTGGAGATCTAATTCCATATGCTTAACAGCATACCCAAGATCACTGTTAGCACCCATGCCCCCAAAATAAAAACATCTCACCTCCCGAATTGGAGTCTGGGTCCCAAAGAAAAAGCATTGGCAGGCGTTTCTACGCGGGGCTAATCTCCCCCACGTCCGCCCAGTTTAGCTCTCCGAGCAGCTCTGGCAGTCGGGGCACTAGAAACCTTGGGCTCAGACTCTGACCACACCCACTCCTCACGGCCCACCCATGATCCGAAATCCCATTGGTCACCTCCCTCAGGGCAGACAGGCAATTCCCGCCCCCGTGCCCTAATTGGTGAGGGTAACTGCCGCTCCCAGCGTGGCGGAGCAGGGCTCTCCCTCGGTCCACCGGCACCACCTGTTGCCCCTAAGTTAGAAAACAAGGCACTCTCCGAGGGAGCCGAGCGGCCCCTGCAGGGTAAGGGGAGCCTCGGACGGTCAGGTCGCCGCCGGCTCCGCCCGCTCCAGCGCACCTGCAGCGCGGCCGACGGGCGCGGAGCCGCGACTCCCACATCCGGGGCCCGCAGTCACCGCTAGCGTATTAACCCTTTGTCCACTAGCCGGCGGGTGTCTACTGTGGGAGCGCCGGCCCCTCAGGCGGGAAAGATCCAACCTGCGGGCCCCGCCAGGGTAGGCTCACCTTCCCCACAGCAGGATCCCGTCACCTCGCCCCTCCAAACCCCGCCAGCTCTTCTCCCCCGGCAGGGCGTGGCCACCCCAGCCTCCAGCCCCACTGCGGCTCACCTGACAAACCGTCCTTCCCTCGTCCGGACTCAACGTCTCCCTCAGCCGCTTGGGAGGCGCGCTGATACCTGTCCGTGGGCACCAGCGAGGCCTGGGTGGTGAAGGCGGACGAGACGCCGCTCCCAGGGGCGCCGGGCGCCGGGCGTGAGCCAGGCTGCCCTAACGGTGCTCGCCCCGCAGCTCCCCGCGCCTGCCGCGGCCCCGCCCCCTTCTCGCGCGTCGCCAGGGCGCCGACCAGTGGGGGGCGCGCAGGAGCCGGGTCTCCTAGCAACGCCAAAACAGGGTCATGTTCGAACCCGTCAGGCTCTGCCTGCTAGCGAGGTCGGGTGGGGTTTCCGGCCTCCGCGGGGAAGCGGTTGCTCTCGGGAGTGCTTTTTGCCGCTCCCGGCTAGCTTCGGGGAGGCGCCGCCCTGCACCGCCTTTCCTCTGGACACCGTAGGGCTTCCTCGGGGCAGTGGCCACGTGACGCAAGGTCAGGGATCCCAGAGGACACTGGACCGGCAGTCCTCTTTCCCCTTTATGTAACTAGGTGGCGCGGAGGTACCTCAGAAGTTGCTCCGAGCAGCCCGGGCCGGCCGGACTAGTAACGCACGTTCCTTCTGTAAAGCAAAGGAACTCTGTGTCTCCTACGTGACTCTAGCAACGTCTCTGGGAGCTGGCGACGGGTAGAAATATCCCAGTAATTTCCACAGATGAGGAGATACACTCTGAAAGATTAAGTGGTTATTTCTAAATGATCCCGGGAAAATTAGTGGTGGTCCTGGAACTGATAATGTAAGACTGCTAGTCAGTAAATGCCTAATGCTTTCCATTGGATGATTCTAAATGTAATTTTGTCCTGATCCATAAATTGACAAATATTTATTGAACACCTGCTAGGCAGGAGGCACAATTCTGTGTGCTTGGTGATAGAATGGTGGGTGAGCAAAACACCATCTCGGCTCTCATGGAATATTGGGGTCTTTATAGGAGAAAAGAAAGTAACCAGATTGTCACATGAATACATTTATAAAATGTGATCAGTGATAATTTAAGGGTGCTTATGACAACATAGAAGAAGAGTACTGACTTAGAGTTGTGAGAAAACGTCAATGAGCAAACGTCTTTTTGGTGGAGGCCGTAAGAGATTGTAACTTGGAAGAATCTATATGGTGCACTTTTTTAAAAATGTGCTTTTTTTCTTTTTAAATATGGATTGGAGTTTCCTCAAGAAATATTCTGATTTTTCTCAAGATCACTATTGCCAGTGATACTTGTGTTGGTTATGACTAGCTTAAGAATGCAGGGACTTGTACTGGATGTTTAAAATAGCTGACAAAACCTAAAGATTAAACACAATGCATAGTTTCAAGACAGTGAAACAAATTTTGAGTAAGAGCTAGAAATCTCAAATGGCATATTAAGTTATTTATTAAATCTAGTATTGTTAGATGATGAGGGATTCTGGGTCTCCTAGGGACAAAAGTGGGCCCCATTCTGGGTGCCACCCCACTTTAATCCTGTTCTCAGTGACTGTCATACCTGGGGAAGGATGGAATACCCACCAATCTGCCAATCAGAACTTAAGAGTGCCAACTCCAAAAGAATGCAGAGGACCCTCTAGCCCATGGGCCAAGAAACATGGTGTGTCTGGTTATTCTTCAGCCATGAACGCGCCAGGAACCAACATTTCAGACCCTAAAACCCAGTAGTATAAACTAAGAATTGCCTTAGTTATAATTGTGGAATCTTATTAGCCATTTACAGTAATCAGCAAGTAAGTGATAAAGGGATTAGTACAATAACTAATCTCCTTTTCTTGGAAATTTTACAGGGATTCTTTACTAAACTGGAATAATTTGCAAATTCTCTTTAAATCAATACTTTAGAATAAGAAAATTTCATGGCAGCCCTCTATTTACAATAACTTTGAAATCAAGTAGGCCCTTCCAGTATTCTTTGAAAAGGTGCATTTCTGCACAGTCTTCCCTGGAGCAAAAAGGAAAAAAAAAGAAAAACATTGAGCTCTTTCAATCTTGAAGAATCACTGACTTGCACTTTAATGTTACACCCTAGGTTTTTTAACTATAGTAGTGGTTTGCAAACTATAGCCTGTGGGTCAAATTCAGGAGATACAAATTTTTATTTTTATTTATTTTTTTGAGACAGAGTCTCACTCGGTTGTAAAGTGCAGTGGCCTCTTCATAGCTCACCCCAAACTCAAACACCTCACCCCAAAGGATCTTCCCACCTCAGCCTCCTGGAGTGCTAGGATCACAGGCATGAGCCACCATGCCTGGCTGAGAATGTTTTTTATGTGTTTAAAGGACTGCAAGAGAATGGATAAGAAAGTATGCAATGGAAACTATCTGTGCCCCACAGAGATTAAAATATTTGTTCTCTGCCTGTATAGAAAAATGATTGCCTGTTCTATAAATAAAACTATATGAAAACAGCAACAAATGATATAAAAAGTGATGAAATTTATGGAACACATCCACTTGGTTGCACAGTCTTTCTATAGAAGGCCCATTCAGATATTTTATTTACATACTATGCCAAGCAGGAAAAGGTTCCCTTTAGACTGTAGCTCATAAACTGTGTGCTGCAGTGCCCTGGGGTGCCTCTGGGAATTCCTAGGGGTTCTGTGGAATAGTTTAACTTTTTGAGGAAAACACAGTGACATCTGTTGAACCATTTTAACAACTATAGCTGTTAGGTTGTTTGGCTCTATCTACTTAATAAATGGAACATTTGAGTATTTCTTTTGGCATGAGGCGCCATGAAAAAATTACTGAGACATGACGGGTTCTGTGAACCTCTGCCTTTAGTTATAATTTTCCAAACTTGGCTAATAATGAGAATCACCTGGTAGTGCTTGTAAATCTATAGACTCCTGGTTCCTATTCCAGACCTCCCAAATCAGAATCATCAAAAGAAGGGATGGTGATTTACATTTTAAATAAGTAGTCCAGATAATTAATAATTAGACATTTAGAGGAATACCAGTCATAAGAAAAGGGTTTCTCCTTTCAAATAACTATTAATGCAAATGAGTAATTTCTCTTGTTTCCCTTTTTGAATTAAATGCCAGGATCAAATCTGGTGCCTGTAGCATTCTTTCTCTCTTCTATAATCTGATTTTTTATGATGCATATAAGTTAAGCATGCACATACTGAAAGTAATGTTTCCTTTCTGACCTTTACCACTCCACATTTTTATGATTACATGTTTGTATTTTTTTTTTGAGGATACTTTATTTGTTTAATGCATATTTATTAGAATTTTCCATGTTGAAGGTCTGGGTAAACAGAAGACATGATCTCTGGCTGAAGGAACTAGTCCAGTGGAGGTGATAGACACGCAGACACAGCACTCAATTTCTTTGATATTCAATAGGGCTTCTGAATAGTAAAATGAAAGTTATTATACCATAATTTTAGCACTCTGGGAGGCCCAGGCAGGAGGATCATTTGAGGTCCTCAGTTCAAGACCAGCCTGAGCAAGAGTGAGACCCTGTCTCTACCAAAAATAAAAAAATTAGCCAGACATGGTGGCATCTGCTGTAGTTGTAGCTACATCAGATGTTGAGGCAGGAGGATCACTTGAACCCAGGAGTCTGAGGTTGCAGTGAGCTATGATGACACCACTGTACTCTACCCTGGGGCAACAGAATGAGGCTCTGTCTCACCACAAAAAAAAAAAAAGTTATTATCAAGTCCTATGCTTGTGCAGACTGACAAATTCAGGATAGCTTAACAGAAATAATATTTTTGAGCTGGATATTAAGAAAACTCATGACCAGACAAGGGGTGGGAAAACAGAATTGCAGGTAGAAGCGAAAGTATGCAAAACATGGAGATACAAAATTATGGGATATTCAAGCAAATCCAAAAGAGGAGATTCTAATTTCCCATGAAAGAAAGGATGTTCTAGGAAAAGGATATTTTCCTAAGCCCCAAATAATAGAAGAAAATTGGACACATTTTGTGTTTCTGAAGAATTATATCAATATCATTAATATTCATGGAATTTATTTATACTTCAGGACTCTATAGTCAGAAAATTTTATTGAGCTAGTCTCCATTTCCAACTGCCTCCTGAATTCTTGGGCATAATACCTGTAGAGGCTAAGGGAAAACTTGTCCTTTCAACCTCTGAAGTTTCAATGAAAAGTCATCTCACAGAAAGCAGTTTAGTTGGAGAAAAGAGATGTTTCATTAACGTGCATACGGGGTTGGGGGCAGAACCACAGAGTGATTACCCCAACCTCTTAATTGAATGCAGAAATTTATATAACATCTTGATGTTACAGAGAGCATGGGGGCTCAGAGCATGGCTCAAAACAGTTTATGGTGGTAAATCAGGTTATAGTGGCAAGACAGGTCATAGGAGAGGAAGAAGAGGAGGCCTGGCCAGCAAAGGTCATCTTGTCATGTAAATGAAATCTCCCAGGTAGCAGCCCTCAAAGAGAATAGATGGTAGGTATTTCTTTCTGACCTTTAAAGATATCAGATTCTCTGTTAATCTTTCCTAGAGCCAAATAAGGGAAGGTCTGCAGCATGGATGCAGATTCTCTACAAATGCAAATCTCTCCTACAAAAGGCATCTTTGCAGGGCTTCTGTTTGCCTTCTCTCTGGAACAGCCATCTCAAAATACATAAAGGAAGTATATTTTGGGATAAAATACTTTGATTGCCTTCATAACCACCTTGTTCAAAACGTAATTATCATCTGTCTTAGTCCATTTGGGCTGCTACAACAAAATACCATAAACTAGGTGGCTTATGGCAGCAGAAATTTATTGTCTCAGTTTTGGAGGCTGAAAAGTTCAAGATCAAGTACTGGCAGATTCAGTATATGCTGAGAGCCTGTTTCCTCTGTGAAATAAAGTAGGCTCAACCTCCAATGGCTGACTGAATGGACCCCCTCGTGGCCAAAGGAATATCCCAAAATTAAATTGTCTGCCAGGAAGAGGGAGGTCAGACATGCCTTATTATGCCCCCCTCCCTTCTTGGGGACTTTCTTTGTAACCCATTAACAGGCCTAACGGTAAGCAAGACAAACCTGCAGGTCCTTAATTTACACAACAAATCTATGTCTGGTGGCTTATCTCTGAGAACAGCTCCTTATGTTAAAACATTCCAAGACTTTAGACAAAGCTTTTTGTCTTTAACCAATTACAATCCAAAGAATCTTCAAACCCACCTATAATCTGTAAGGCCCCCCCTCCCCCTTTGAGATGTCCTACCTTTTGGGGCCAAACCAATGTATGCCTCCCACGTATTGATTGATGGCCTTACCTGTAACCCCTGTCTCTCTGAAATATATAAAAACCAAACTGTAACCCAGCCACAGCAAGACCTCTTGCCCAAGGCCTCTTGGCAGTGGCTCTGGGTCATGGTCCTCATATTTGGCTCAGAATAAATCTCTTTAAAATTGTTTTACAGAGTTTGGCTTTTTTCCGTTGACACCTCATAGACAACTGTTACAGCAAGTGTTAGAGCAGGTGGTCCCGAACAGCACACGTAGAGTCTGAGAATCAAAGTTTATTCACCAGCAGGCTCAGAAAGTCCTGGTCACCAAATTCTGAGCACCGTCTACCCAATTTTTTCCACTTTTATTAAGTTGGGGTGGTCTGAGGGGTGGGATGTCAGGTGTAGGTTAGTTGATGTGTTGGGTAAGAGGTTAATATTATGTTGATGCACCAGGCAATAGGTTTAATGTTATGCTGATGCCAGGCAATAGACTAGTTGATGGGCCAGGTGACAGGTTAGTATTATGCTGATGTGGGTCTTCCATGAGGGGTGGGGATCTCAGGTGCCTGATGCACCAAATAATAGATGGGGGTTTCCCTTATCAAACACTTACTTTCTTTGTCCTCACAAAATGGAAGGGGCAAATAATAAATGGTTAAAATAGAAACACTTGGCTGAAACTTGAGCTAAAATATTTGAAACATTGAAGGTAGAAGGTTATTTTTCTCAAAATTATAGTTGGTTTTTGCCTCAAAAGTTGTAAAGTTCTAAACACTCCTTTGGAGCCTCCTGCTCTTGGGATTCAAAAAACCACTTGAATGGGTCCATTAGTTACAAAAACATAGTAAGTACCTGACTCTTAGTCTTAGGAATAGTGAAACAAATGGCAAACTTAATGCAGATATTTTACATGGAAAAGCTAAGCAATCTATTTTTGTAATATTGGTGCATCTAAAGCTATTTCTACAGGATTTGTTGCCTATTTAAGAATAAATAGGTATAAGCCAGTTGGTTTTTTGTTTTTTGTTTTTATATGTATGGAATTTTGCCTTTAAATTATCACTTGTTTTGTGGAAATCTGTGGATTCTTGTTCCAGCAGTTATTCTTAGGGTGGTAAGTATGCACTTAAAAAATCTACTTTCTTACTGTGTGCCAGTAAAGTCAAGGAACCTCCTGGGTGGAAAAGGAATTTAAAATTCTACCAGTAAGATATTTTCTTCTAGACTGTGATAGTCTTGAGCAAGCTCTACAGCAGGAAAGAGACCCAAGTGGGAACTTCCATAACCGAAGGGGGGCCTGGGCTGGTGACATGGACTTAACATCAGAGTTTGGACAGAGATGAGAGGAAGACCTAGTTCTGATGCACTCTATAGATGAATCCAAAAGTCTCTCCTCACTCTGTCTTTTAGCACAGTGGACTTACTCTGAATGTAGGCTCACTCTTCTTTGTGTCAGAACTACTGCAGCCTCTGCAGAGGTCCTTATCAGTAGTGCCTATGACAGTAAGACCCCTTTGGAACAGCAATGCTGTGGTACAGACTGAAACAATACTGGCCAAAAAACAGAGGCTACTAGAAGATTGGTTATATTACTATGTACTTTTATCATCACAAGCATTTGGAAGCAGGATTGGCTTTTTAAATTAAATTCTTATGTGTAAGGTTTTTCGGCAGCGGCGAAAAGAAAAGACAGAGAGAGAGAGAAAGAGTGGGGGCCAAACCATGTGGCTTTATTATACACTCCTGGATGAGGTTCTGGGGCCCCAAGAGAGGGGAGGCCCCAGAAGTCACCTTTGTTTGAAGGAGCTGAGGCCTTTTATACTGTTTGGGTGGGCTAGGGATGTTTGGCCGGAAGAGCTGGGGATTTTCCATTGTGACCTTGGGTGGTCATTGAGAAATAGGAGGGGCTGGTGGTATTTGTGGAATCTAGGAGCGGAAATGGAAACGTTCTTATGCGGGTGGACATCTGGTTTGGCTCCTCTCAGCGGAGCCTGATAGTTTTGTCCTTGGTGGGTCTGGTCTCATGAGCTTTTTCTTTTTTGATCTAGGGAATGGAGGGGGCCCACCACCTTCCTTACATTATGGTTATGGGATCATTCAATGAGAAAGGAGAGGGCACAAGAGAAAAATACTGGTGTCCTGTTAACCTAATATTTGATGCTGAGGGGGTTTATCTTGATAAAATTAGTGGTTACCTTCCTAAACCACAAGCTCATGAGGTGGGTCATACCAGTCACATCATGAATACACATCACAGATTTCTTTTTTCCATTTAAAGACTGGCAGGCCAAGATCTGTGTTTTATGAAGATTACACTGGCAAAAAAATGAGCAAAAATAGAGGGAAAAGGAGTAGTTAAAAGGTAGAAGGCTTGGTAAGACTTCTGGTTAGAGACAATGGAGTCCTAAATGATGGTAATCCAGAGGAAATACATTGAAAGGGAAATAAGACTTTAATAATTTGAAGAGAAGATTGACAGGTCCTAGAAATTTATTAGATGTATGAGGCAAGGGAGGCACCTTGATTCTTAGTGTTTAAGTCTAAGGTTCTTAGGTGTTTAATCAGAATGCGACTGTAAAAATATTGAAACCATTAACAAAAATAAGAATAACAAAAGGCAGAATTAATGAGGAAGAGAAGAGATGACTCTGAAGTGGTATTGATATAGCTGTACACTTGTAGATCAGTCTAACACAGTGGTTTCCATAACTGGTCTGTTATTAGAATCGCCTCATGAGGTGATTTTTTTAGGTTGATTTTTTTTAATGCAGCCATTTCTGTGAGAGCTGGAATCTTTAGACTACAAGGTAGATATACCGTGATTAATTAAGTAGGTCATACATTTACTGACACTGGATTTGGATTTACTGACACTCTGTCAACTGCTATTGCTTCTCATGCTATCATGAGTGGAATGTAGCAGAGAAACGATTGGAAACTATCAGCAGGTATTAAAATAAAAGCTGTTTTCTTGGCAACATGGCTGTTTGTACCTACTGTCAATAATTTATAAAAGCGGTAAGTTATATATAAGAATTCCGGTGCTAATGAGAGTTCTGGTAGGGGAGAAGAGGGACAATAATAGACAAATCTATATGAAATCAAAGCTGGATTTGCTTAATATTGTATCTATTGTGTACTCATACTCATTTATTAAAAGAAAAGTACAGGAACAATTATTTTTCTATTTGACTAAAACTTTATAGCTTCCAACTTTTTTATTTTTCATCAAAATTTTTTATTAAATTGCCCACTCCATGAAAATTAAAGGTTTCTTAGGGCTATAAGTCTTACTTGATGATCAAAAGATTTTACAGTTTCCCATTCAGACTTACTGAATCAAACTATCTAGGGATATGGTCTTTAGAAACTAATGAAACAAAATTAGCTGGAACTCAATGACTGAAATTCAGGACAGAAGCTGGTGCAGGATAAATTTCCAGAGTCATGGCACAGATGGAGGGTAGGTGATATTACTAGAGAAGAGGGGAGACAGAAAGTTGGAGAAAAACCTATATTTTCACATTCATAGCATTTTTTAAAAGCACGTGCCCTTATACAGTTCTTTAACTATTAGAAGGGCATCAGAAGAGATGTTTCCAAGGGTGGGTATGTTGGCTCTGGCAGGAGACTGCTTCTCTACTACACGTACAATCCAGGACAGTATGTATTGGTATTGTGATCTTTGTGTACAGAGCTAAGAGAGGGCTTGGGTGGAGGCTGAGAATGGAGGAATTGCTATTGCTCAGCTCTATTGATATCAGAAGAGCTAAGTTGCTGCTATGTGGGTCTTACTTTCATTTGTAGTGAATGTAGGTTATGTCTGGAACAGAAGGCTACGCTGTGAAAGTTGAACAAGGGTTCAGAGATCTGAGATAGGAGTGGTAAGTTTACCCTCTTTAGGTTGTACAGGATCAAAGGAAGAATCAAACAGGGCTTTGGTTCTCACAGGTTCTACGATTAGTCTCAAACCTGGCAATTGATAGGCATTTGAAAATATTTGTAGAGTGAATAAATAAACAAAGTAAGTGTGCCTTAGTGTCTTTGTGCCCTATTTTTCTCATTGGATTGTTTTGGAGACATAACACCAATAATTGCTAGATAAAATAGTACTTAACTGAGATGTGATACTTTTTTTTATTTATTTATTTAGCTTCCTGAAGATCACAGAACATAACTAACCAACATTTTAGTCATAAACAATTAGGATTTTAGCATTACTCTAAGCTACTGAATTTTTTTGGTGTAAAACAGGTAAACTGATGGAAGATACAACATAATTTCTGACCACCTGATGAAGAGACAGATAAAACTGCTGGTTATTTGCAAGTAATTTAATGCGCAACCTGAGACTTCAATTCTATATTTGTTAAATCATTTGTATTTCTATAAAAATCAATATATGTTAAATACATGATTGAAGATCAGTTAGAGTTATGCAAAAATAAGTTCTCCACATGTATCAATTATTCTCAAAACTGTCCCATAAAGAGAAGCAAGATATGTGTAATTTATCCTTCTTGATAAATAAAGAAGTTGAAGCTCAGTTGGGTTATGTGATTTCCTTGCCAAAGGTTACTAAACTAGTAATTTTTGAATCTGTCAGTTGGCTTACTCCAAGTAAAATCCCCACATGCTGACTCTTTGAGATGTAAAGTGCAGGGTAACAGCCACAAGCCAACCCAGCAAGGAGAGGAGAAGGTTCTTTCAGAAAGTTTCAACTATAGCAGATGAGGGCAGCAAAAATACCATGGAAGATCAATATGTTTTTGTTTTGAAAGATTTCCTGTTTTTAGTACAATAATCCCTCAGTATGTTTCATTTATCATGAAGATATAATATTTAAGGACTAATAATTAACAGTCAGAAATCTGTTGAGAATGAGCAGTAAATTTATGACATTCTCAAAAAAGAATTTTATGGTTTTAAGGCTTCTAGATGTAGTTTCAAAATCAGGGGATGAAATGAAGTCTAAATTTTAACGCTCACAACAGAAACAACTGATGTTGGGGACTCTCCTGTTGTCTTCTATTTAAAGATAACACTAACAATTTATAGAAAATGGGATTATTTTATTGCCCATTTGATCACCAAACATTAAACTTGAGTCTTTATATTCTTTAGAATAACTATTCTCTGTGATATAAATTGAAAGTGTGTTAGGTGGCTTCTTAAATTCAGAGTCAATATAATTCTTCAGGAATTTAAAAAATTAAATCAGTCTGGTAGACTAAGAAACCACTTCTGTTATAAACAATAGTTTAAGGCCAGGCATGGTGGCTCACACCTGTAATCCCAGCACTTTGGGAGGCCAAGGTAGGAGGATCACTTGAGCCCAGGAGTTCAAGGTTGCAGTGAGTTGTGATCAGACAACTGAGGTCCAGCCTGGGTAATAGGGCAAGACCCTGTCTCTTAAAAAAAAATTAAAAATTAAAAAAAAATAATAAACACACATAAAATTTATGTGTTGAATGATTACAAAGATAAGCAGTGTTTAATTTGAAATCCTGCTATGTATAGAATAGTTTGTGAGATAGACCACAAAGAACTCAATCCTACTATTTTAACTTATTTTATTTTTTTGTTTTATTCTAAAATAGAGGTATAGAGAAATTACAAATCATCCAGCAAAATGTCTTACGATGACTACAGAACTCAGTGTGTGAGGTGTGGAGATCAGAGATGTATGTATGTATGTATTAAAATCTGACCGTAACAATAGTTGCTAAACTATTAGTATCAGAAGTTCAACTTAAAATGTAACATTTTGTATATCTAAAAGGAAAATTGTGACTATTTGTTAGTTTTGTTTATTTATATATATATATATAAATAGTATATATACCTAGAAAAACATTGAGAATTTTTTTAAGTTATAAAACAGAAAAAAATAATCAAATTTTATTTAAAAATGAAAAAAGTACAGCAAAGTCATAACTGTCAACATTTTGCTTTGTCTTTTTCTAACATCGAAGATACAGCTAATTTTTGTATATTTTATAAGACATGGAAATTATAAATGATTGACATGGCTAATATGTTCTGATTTTTGTTACTATATGGACTTCCCATTTATTTAGTAGGAGGTGAGAGGAGAGCATCGGATTAGCTCATAACGCAGGAATGAAAGGCAGCCTGTGAGTGCATCTTTTGAAGTTCATTTACAACTTGTAAACTTATAAAATATATGTAATAAAGCAAAAATTTTTTAATATCCATTTCTTCAATAAAGCAAAAAAAATGTCAATGTTAAAATTAGATATTAAAATCAGGCTTCTAAAATTATTAATACAATTTTATATAATTAATACAATTATAATGCAATATAATTAATGCAATTATTAATACATTTAATATTTTGGATTCTCAACTATTTCTGAACAATTAAAAAATTTTATTTGTTTAGATTTTACTCAAATATTAAGGAATATTATATTATTCAATACAGGAATTCAAAGGTTTTATAAATTCCAAGAATATAAAGTTATTTTGGTATTAAAAACATTATATGTAAACAGCTAATGGGAATGTAAAATGGTACAGCCAGTTTGGAAAACTTTTTGACAGTTCCTTGAAAGACTAAACATATCTACCCGTAGGTATATACCCAAGAAAAAAAAATATGTCCACACAAGAACTTGTATATGAATGTTCATAGCAGCATTATTCGTAATAGTCAAAAAGTGGAAACAACCCAAATGACCATCAACTGATGAATGGATAAATGAAATCTATACAAAGTAATATTAGTTGGCAATAAAAATAACTGAAATACTGATTCATGCTATAACATGGATGAAACTCGAAAACATTATGCTAAATGAAAGAAGTCAGTCACAAAGGATCAAATATTGTATGATTCCATTTGTATGAAATGTCCAGTACAGGCAAATCCATAGAGACAGAAAAGACATTAGGGGCTGAGAAGAGGGAGTGTTGGAGAAAAATGGGAAGTGACTACTAATGGGCATGAGGGTTTTTTTTCAGTATACCAAAATTATTCTAAAATCAATTTTTATGATAGTTATACAATTCTGTGAATATATCAAAAATCACTGAACTGGTTAAAACAAAAAAGCAATAGCAATCTCTCAAAACTAATTAGTTTATGCAAGCAAACCATGTTTCTTTAAAAAGACTTGCACACTTGCCCAGATACAAGGATTTTTAAATCTAGCACATTTATACAAGCAAAAAAAAAAAAATTGCAGTCATCCAGTTCTTCAGGATAGACATGTAGGCTATTATTCCTGTTGTGTTTATGAGAACTGAAATTTTGACTGAATTCATTACAGTTTTTTACTTCAAAGGGAAAAGATCATCAGGCTTTAATAGATCTCCTGGAGTTTTTGGATCAAAATATCTGGTCATCTGAAGAGTGATTTGCTGGCAAGCAAATAATTAGCACATACTAGCTGACAGTCTCCAGTCACATATGCAAGACTTCACAAAACAACAGAATGCCTTTGAGGAGTTCAGTTTGGGATTGTGTGCACTACGTGTTTTCATCTCACAGAAAATTCATTCCAAATAAAGTAAAAATTGCACTGCTATAACATCAAAGAAGAGGACTAAACAAAGATCAAGCAAAGGTATTTGGCAATCCGTTGCGCCAGTGGATAGAGACACAAATCTCAGTTTTGGCAGCTGTGTTCGTATACATTCTAATCCAGGCCGAGCATTCGGACTCCTTACCAAACTCAACACCATGTGACTGGTGAAGCTTCAGCATAAACACAGACAGTGTTATGTATATGGGTTCCTTTTGCAGCCTGATATTTATGTCTTGGAAATTAAACATGCATTTATGCAAAGACCGAGTATATCAGTACATATGTACAATGTTTAGAGACTGTCTTCTTGCCAGCACTGTACTGTACTCTGGGGAATTAGAAACACATGACAATATTGTACCTATTTATAAAAAACATGCAGAAGAAATAAAATGCCTTTAACTATTGTTATAATGCCTCTTAACACATATTATTTTCCTTCATAATCTTAGCCTTAAACACACTATAAATTATTTAATCAAATACACAAATATTAAAATTTAAATTTGCTTTTTTTCCCTTGTGCCTCTTCTATGCACATAACTCTAAGTGACTAAAAATGGATCAGGAAGCCAGATTTCTCTTTTTCTATCATGAGGAGCTCTAGCAACAATTCATTTCATGGACAGAAGAAAATATTGGCTCTTTCTTTACATTTTTGATATCCAAAATTATCCATGAATGCAACTTTGGGGACTCATTTGAGATAATGGAACTTTTTGCCTTATCCACTAATGTCCTGGAAACCACAGCCCACAGCCCTCACTGAGGTCAGAATTAGAGGCGACTACTTGGGAAGATCATATTTTCTTTCAAGAAACCCTCAAATCCAGCACTTTTATCCGCATGTGTCCGTCAGAGTTGCTAGGCGCCAACAAATGAAATCAATTCTAGTTAGTTAAGCAGAAATGGAACTTATTAAGATGTTAGAGAGCTCTCTGAATTTGTGGGAGGGCCAGAGAGCCTCATTTGGAGGCTGCATGGTCAAGAATAATGCTCCAACTCATGCCGTTGGATTAACTGCCAGCAAAGACACCACTGCAGCCATTGCTGGGTGAGCTAAGACAAGACTGCTAAAATCTCCCTCCAATAAACTGGTCGCATCCACCACTGTTCTCACTAAAGTGGATCCCACGGTGCTGGAATCCCTAGCTTCCAATTCAGGCCTGGAATGGCTGCAACTGACAGGTGGCATTTGCATCCCATGCCTGCCCCACTAACTTCAAGAATGAGTGGGAACATTGTTTGCCAGCTTCTTCGTAGAACATGGGCTCTAAAAAATTAGGGGAAATGTTGGTCAAAAGTGCTGGATGGACTAAACACCCTAAAATAGTCAACACAGTTTGAAGCAAAAAAACAAAAAAAAAACAAAAAACCATTGCTTTTCAGATTATTTAACTGATTTGTTAACAATGTCTTTCCATGCACTGAGATTTGCAATCCTCCCCTATACCTTCTAAGGAGGCCAGCGTTTTAGCCAGCTCAGCCAACTACTGCTTTGTTGTTGTTGTTTTTCTTTTTTGTGTTTGGTCATGTTGAGGGGTAGAAAGGAGAGTAATGCAAAGTAGGAATTGGGCTGGCAGCTGAGGACGGTGAGAGTGAGGGGAGAATAAGAAAAAAATAGAAAAAATGAGCAGCTTCAGTGAAGGATAGAAGATTTGGGGGAAGGCTTGCTCTGTGATCTAGAATATAGTCCCCCTTTTGTTGCTTTCTCAAAAGAACTTTGATAAACACCAGGAACTGCTTCTGAGGCCCTCTGGAGCTGGGTCTTTGTTTCTTTAGGATGCCTTACTACGGTGCTATGCTGAGATGGGAGGGGTTAAATTAGGTTATATTTTTATAATCAGAAACTAAAGGTAACTTATCTTTCACAAAACAAGATGTGTAAGGGTGTCTGTGTGTGTATGCATGTGTGCATACACCAGGCTACTACTGGTATTTCATTTTTAGAAAGAGCTAAAGATGTTCAGGAAAAGATTTCTTGCACTTCAGCCTTGACCCAGGGGCACTCTGATCCATCCCAGACTTACACAGTGAGAACCTACTGTTCTAGTTTGACAATGGGAACTGTTTTCTCCCAGTCATGAGAACTTCTATTCCTACACCATTTGGCTGGAAATTTGACCCCAGAAGTATTACTACTACCTCATCTAAAAATGGAAATTACTTGTTGTCAACTCTTCTTATTGGCTCCATAGCACTAATCCAGTTGTAATTCACTGTAGCCTGGAGCAGCTACAGCTAACCCAGAAACTCCTCCTTGTTTGACCCTGTAGCTTGCCTATTTTATGACGGCAAGTATACCATAATTATGTACAGGGCCAAACCTCTCCCCCCTCCACAAACCACAACTGGCAGCAGCAGCAATAATAACTTTATGGAAACCCTTCTAACTCCAGAAGTCAATTTACCAGGGAATAACAACAGATGAGGCCCAAACCTCAGTGAGACTATCTCTGCTGTGAAGCTTTTGTTACTTTTCATTTGCTACTAATAAGTGAGGCCATGATGGGCACCGAATACCCACATGCAGTAATCTATGTATCTGAGAACTCCAAGGCCACATGCAGTACACTCTGTGTAAAGTGAGGGACTAGATATTCTGCATGGGGAAGTCCATGGTCAGGATTTGCCATTTTAGCCAGCCACTGTGGTCCTATCAAGATATTAAACATGAGCAAGGTGGGGTGGCTTACGTCTGTAATCGTAGCACTTTGGGAGGCCGAGGTGGGAGGATCACTTGAGCCTGGGAGTTCGAGACCAGTCTGGGCAACATAGCAAGACCTTGTCTTGACAAAACATAAAAAAAATTAGCTGGGTGCTGTGGCGTGCATCTGTAGTCCCTGCTACTTGTGAGGCTGAGGCAGAAGGATTGCTTGAGCCCAAGAGTTCTGGGTTGCAGTGAGCCATGATTGTACTACTGCACTCCAGTGTCAATGACAGATCCTATCTCAAAAAAAAAAAAGATATTAAATATGGCTCAGAATAGGGACAGTGATTTGTATAATGTTTACCGGTGTTATCTGTCTCCAGGTTAAGTAGTAGTATAATGGATTATATTAACCATTTTCTTTCCCTGGATGACCATGGATATACTTTTCCTGGATTTTATCTCCTTCATTTCCTTCATGAATACAAATCTATAATGGTGGCTTTGTATATCCATGTCCAAATGGCACGCGATGTCTGACACACTCCTAAACTCCACCCTAGGAATCACTAGTTACGGGAAAATGAAATTAGTTCATTCTTGTTTACTGTTTACCTAGGAGTTGGCATTAGCTAGAATGATATGGATTACATCAATGTTAGTCTTAATTTATGAATTATTAAAACCTTAGATTGAGTCATAGTAAATTTGCAGGAATAATATTTTAATTCAGTACTCTTTGCAATCAGCACAGAAATGATGGAAAACCATTTTATGATCAGGTATTTTTTGAGAAGATGTCATTTTTAGTATAATAACTAAAAATAATCTCTCTAAATAAGATGAATTTTTCATGTTAACTAAATAAAAGACCCATTTTTTACAGATAACAGAAAACATGACCGCCAAATTGTGATTCCTACATTAGGCAAAAAATATACTAGAAATTACCATTCTGAAGAAATGGAGACCTGATGAAATACATGCAAATATCATAGTCAATTATATACTGAAATGATATATTAATAAAGGACTGATCTTGGCTGCTTTTCACATTAGTATGAAAAAATCATTTGTCTCAAAAATGATAAAGATCCTTAAAAAAAGAAAAAAATCATAACACAAGTTGCAGTGCACGAGGGAAAATAACACCTCTGATTTATCTCCTACCAATTGCATTATACAAGGAAATTGCTAGTCAGTATCTTCTTTTTTTTTTTTTTTTGCCAATGCAAAGAAGTTATCACTTAAAAATTGGCCAGGTGCAGTGGCTCATGCCTGTAATCCTAGCACTCTGGGAGGGCGAGGAGGGTGGATCACTCAAGGTCAGGAGTTTGAAACCAGCCTGAGCAAGAGGAAGACCTCCATCTCTACTAACAATAGAAAGAAATTAATTGGACAACTAAAAATATATAGAAAAAATTAGCTGGGCACGGTGGAGCATGCCTGTAGTACCAGCTACTCGGGAGGCTGAGGCAGGAGGATTGCTTGAGCCCAGGAGTTTGAGGTTGCTGTGAGCTAGGCTGATGCCATGACACTCTAGTCCAGGCAACAGAGCGAGACTCTGTTTCAAAAAAAAAAAAAAATTAATATATATCCTTTGTCATACAGATATATATATATTTGTTGTGTATATACCAGGGAGGGGGATTTCTAGGGGATAAGATATATGTATGTTCGTTTTAGTAGAAAATGATGAACAGTTTTCAAAGCCATTGTATCAATTTATACTTTTACCAATAGTGGATAAAAGCTCCAGTTGTACTACATCCTCTCCAGTATTTTTACTTTGTAACCAAGTCAAATCTTTGATTTTAGCCATTCCCTAATGACTATTAAAGTTGAGCCACTCTTTACAGGTTTAATGGCTATTTTATATCATTCTTTGTGAAATGCATTTATAAGACATTTTCATTTTTTTTCCTCCTGGGTTGTCTGTTTTACCCAGGGACAAGAACAAACTGGAATTAATTACACAAGCCAGGCATATGTTTAAGCTTTTAAGTTCACAACCAGTTCAAATGAATTAGGGTTAAATAAATATTGGTTTTTTTTCTTTTAGTGCAAAGTAAGTCTGAACTTATTTTTTCAGCAGAAGGGCTTACGTCACTACACACCAATATACCTCCACGGTGTGGCTTTGGAGGGTGACTGGTATAAGAATTGCTGCATGACTGAATGATGAGCCAGGTGGGAGACACTTAATGTTTAAATCTATACTGGATTCCTAACCATTACTGGAGGCGAAAACATCACTTGAAATACAACATGGAAGCAATTCTTTGCCAGAACTGCTAGAAATAGGTGGTGGGAAAAATTATTTGCTAAGCCATTTGAGACAGAAGATGTGAACATGAAGGATTGTGCTTGAATAATTATAGATGGTCTCTAAATGGCTCTTCACAAGGGAAGTGATTGCAGAATTCTGTTTGACTAAGTTGAGTATGAACTTTTGGAATAAGAGAAGAGAGACGAGGCTGACTTCTGCTGAGAATAGTTTTCCTGGATCTTTCCACCCTTTCTTTCTTCTGAATAAATATTAAACAAATATGCCAATATATCAGTTTGAAGTGACACCAACATATTAGCTTGCTTGGGAATATCACATGTACCAAGTCTAATGTCTTTGGTTTTAGATTAGTGCACATGTTTTTTTAAGAAATATATAATGTTTTTTGTGTATGTTTACAAAAATAATACTGTGCTATGGATCAAAAAGTCTTGACCAATTTATACAGCCATTAACAGTATATTGGTGAACCTGTGTCCCTACACTTTAATATTAATATTTGAACATTTGCTGATCTGGTAGATAGATTGAAATATGACTCTTTTGTTTTATTACGAATTTATTTAATTATGAGTGTCTTAGAATATCTTTTCATTATTTATTGGTCATTTCATTCTTTTCTGTGAACTATCTGTTCATTTTTGATGAACCATTTTGGCCATTTTTCTGTTAGATTGTAGACTCATTGATTTGTAAGAGCTCCTTTTCAAAGAAGGAAATTACTTATACAGCTATAATGGTAGTTGTAGATATTACACATTAATTTCTAAGTTTCTCATCAGTTTTTGATACTAGATATAGTTGGTCCTTTATATCTATGTGAGTTCTGTATCCGTGGATTGAAAATACTTGGGAAAAAAACAATAAAAATAACAATATATCATATGACTCTTAGTGGTGGAAAAAAATAATAACAATAAACAATTAAAATTATGCAAAATTTAAAACAAAACAGTATAAGAACTATTTACACAGCATTTACATTGTATTAGTTATTATAAGTAATCTAGAAATGATTAACTATACAGGAGGATGTGTGTAGGTTATAGGCAAATACTACATCATTTTATATAAGAGACTTGAACATTCACAGATTTTGGTATCCATGGGTGTCCTGGAACCAATACCACACAGATATCGAGGGACAACTGTATTATCATATTTTCATGTAGTGAAATGTGTCATATTTTTATTTTATGCTTTCTGAGTGTAGATGTTTTTATTGTGCTGCATTCAGAAATTGTGCTTATTTTTTTCCGTTTCCTTCTTTTGGGCAGGTTGAACCCCTCTGCAACAGAATTGAATACTCATTTTAGGTTCTCACAAACTTTATAATCTACTTTGTAACCTTACCACCAATTTCATTCTTGAGATTGCCATTCAATAAATATCCACTGAGACCTACTATTAATATATGCCTAGGCCTATGCTAGAAATTGGAGATGAGAAAAACCACTAACTAAACTAGAGAAACATAGTCAAATACAATTTACGTTGAACAACTAACCTTGCCCTTTATTAATTTTGTGAAAAAGTACTATTTAGTAAGCCATTTTTTTTCTCATTAGCTTTTAAGATGTAAAATATTGTTTGCCTCATAAGATATTTATAAATATTTTAAAAATTATTTTCCACTCCATTCCTATTCCTAGAAATAGTTAATGCCTTCTTATGTCATTCTTGTTGAATGCAAGACAAATGCTATATTTATTGGTGTAGAGGTTACACTGTCATAGCAAGAACATTCCTTTTTAGGTAAATGTTCTTTTAGACAAATGTCAAAACTGAGTCACATTGCCACAGTCGGCTCATAGTAAGGCTGAGAAATCTCACGTCTACCTGGACAGACACTTATTTGCTAAAATGTCAGTGGGTTCTATTGTTAAAAGGAATTAAGGGACATTAAATACTAGGAGATAGAAACTTCTGCCATAGCCCATTTGTGTGGTAACTCAGCTATCTCTTTGTTTTTCTCATCCCACATGAAGGACATACTCACCTCATCTCCAGGGATAAACAATGTAGAATCCAATCCAGGAAGTGACTCTCTACATAAGGCAAAGTTCTTTCCATTAGTCCTCATGGGGCTTCTTCTGATTCAGTGACCTCTAGGCTAGTAAATAATTTAACTGCCTTTTGTAATGATATACAATGGTATATTAGGAATAGAATAGAATGGAAGGAAATGGAATAGAATGAGCATAATTGCAACAGAAATTACTACTTGGAAAAGAGAAGAATGGGAAACACAGAGAGTCGTTGTCTGTAGCTATGCTACATACAGAATTCGTTGGGCAGAAATTGCAAAGACTTCTACTCTAGCAGTTACTTGCTAGTAAGTAACTTCATGTAAATAAGTTACTCAAGCAACTTGGCTCTGCTTTTTGGGAAAGTCTCTTGTCCACTGTCTTTTTGATTTCCTGGCTTTGGCCTTCAGGATATTCCTCCCTGTCCATAATCCTCTAGGGCACATCTACAGTGCATGTTGGAAGGTATACCTTTTTTTCCACTTTAGATGTGATCATGGACAAGGAATTCTAGGTCTTGAGCTGAATACAACACTTCTAGTTTCTCAACTTTCTGCTGATTCAGGGTTATGGTTTTAGGAGATGCCTTACAATCAAATAATCGCAAGCCTTTGTCAACTAGGTTTGCAAGTTCTTTGACAATATAATTTGCTCAAAAACATAGTTGACTCCTGGTCTATTTGGTTCCAGGCAGCTGTGTATGAAGAAAGCACAGCCAAAGGCTTGATCTGGATATAACCCTGACAATGCTTCATCACTCTCTCCCTTGAGTTAATAGCAGCTACACTGAGTGGGAAAACAACACCCTTAATCTGACTTTGTATCTGGATTGGTTCCCATTTCTGGTTGGGAATACTTAAAGGAAGGGTCTTGAGCAAGATCCTGAGTGACAAGTTTATCTACTGTTAGTTTGTTTATAGAAACAGTTGGCTTTTCCAAGTTACTAATCCCTTAGTCAATTTAGATTGCCTGCCACCTGCTGAGAATAGAGCAGAAGCATATTTCTTTAATTTCTGCATGGAACTGATTAATTCCTGCCTTATTTCATCTCTCTTTTATAGCACATTGCTAAAAGCAGCAAGAAACAGCCAATACACCTCAATGTCCTGAAGTTTCAGGACGCATTTTTTAAAGAGGTACAGGGTTGGTAGACATATATCTGCCTTCTTAGTTACCACTGGTAAAAGTTTTACACTTTTACCATGAAAAGGATTACTGGCTTTTTAGCTTACAATATCTATTATATTTACTGCCTTTCAGCAAGTCTACCATTAAGGCAGGACCAGACACTTTTATAGTAAAACCCCACTTCTGATACTAGTTTTCATATTAATTAGGGTACAGGATAAACAGCTGGAAAATGAGACTCTGAAATACACTCGCTCAAATAAAATAGAATGTTTTTTGTTTTGCTTATCAGTGTTAAAATTAGTACATCTAGTCATAACAGGGAAGCTCTGCCATCTGCTAGTTGTGCAGATGTACTGTACTTTGAGTCTCTGAACTCAAAGTGACTATTCAAGCTCTCATTGTTTCTCAGTCAGTGGGAAAGGGAATAGAAGAGTAGTGGACAAAGAGCTTTCTTTTCAAGGAGGTGACAAGAAATTTGCCCTCCTAACTCAAAGAACTTCTGTTTGCATGCTCCTGGCCACAATTTAGTCAAATGACCACACCTTAACTACCAGGGACACAGGGAATGTGACCTACTAAGATATGCAGGTAGGGTTTCTTTTACTAAACAGAAAAAGAGAAGATTGGATAATGGAGAACATTTTACAGGTATAGATACCACATTAATATATTTTGTTGTTTTCTTGCTTTAAAAAAAATTTTTTTCACATCTCTTTGGGGGAAATGGCATACATATTTACAAACAACAGTTTTTGCTCTCAAATTACATACAAAATTATGTGGGACAAGCCTGTAGTCCAGGCCACTTCCGTCTCCTGGCTGAGGTCAGAGGACAGCTTGAGACTGCGAGTTTGGAGGCTGCAGTGAGCTATGGTCACACCACTGCACTCCAGCCTGGGATGATTATTCTGTGACCATTTTGCCTATACATCCTTCTGAGATTGTGGCAGTTTTGGTGCTGAAATATGGAGTGATTTGTTCCCATATTATTTATGAAATTCCTTGAGAAATATTTATAGCTGTGTTTGGTGGCAGTCTCTTCTCTTTAGGAATGTCAGCATATAGGAAGTTGGGTGGACTCTACAGAGCCAGTTAGGCATATAAAATTTCAGCTCTGAGTAACTGATGACTTCTTGGATTATGAAAGAAAGAATAAAATGCAGATATATATAAGTGGCTGATTCAAGGATTATAAAATAAAAAAGATGTTTTCTCTCGTGTCCTCAATAAAAGTTCATGTAAAATAATGCTTGGCTTTATAAAACATGACCTTTTCTGAAACACTTTTATAATACATTCAGAAGTTGAAATCCCGAAATAATGATTTTTCTTGATCAAACCTGGGATGAGTTATATCTACCAGTAGAAGCCTGTTGGCTAACTCTCACTGATGATGAGCTGAGATTATCATTCTAGCAATGTCCTTACTGGATCTTTGAATATGTAAAATCCATAGACATCCTGTGACAGAGAATAGAAAAATACCACTCTCAAAAACCAAAGCTCAAAGTATTCTTATGAAATTAGATCATTAGTTCAAAACACTTTGTTTTTGATTAAACTCAACTGAAATATCCTACCAATTCCTCCCTTGTCTCCGTAATTATCCCACACATAATTTTATATTTCAGGTAGTATCACTATAATTATGCAGACAGCAACTGCCTTATACAACCCAGTGTGAGATATTTCTTTCTGCCCAAGTGTATAAGATTGTCAGGTTAGAACAAAAACAGCAATTCACAAGGATTAGGAAAGAGATGAAATGTTGACTACGTTTTCCCCCAGCCACATTTACTTCTATTTTAGATCTGAGGGTCTAGACTTAAGGTAGGATAGAAGAGAGTGGGAGAATCTACAAGCTTTGCAAGATATCAAATTTTACCCAATATGACAACTGACTAGAATACTAGCTTTACTGTAGACCTCTCAACCCAGGCAGAATAACATCTCCCCAAAGATGTCCACATCCTGTGACAAAGATGTCTGGAACCTGTGAATTTTACTTTACATGGCAAAAAGGACTTTGCAGATATGATTAAATTAAGGATCTCAGGATGTGGGGGATTATCTGGGATTATCCCATGATGCAGTAATCCACTGGACCCAATGCCATCAAGTGTTCTTATAAGTGAAGCAAGGAGGCAGGAGAATCAGAGTCAGAGAAGGAGATGTGACCAGATGTGATCTTCTGCTTCTGAAAACAGAAGCCAGCTAGAAAGATAGATATTTTTGAAGATGCTATTTTGCTAGCTTAAAGATGGAGGCAGTGGACACAAACTAAGGAATGCAGGCAACCACTGGAAGCTGGAAAAGAAAAGGAAATGGGTTCTTCCCTAGAGACTCTAGAAGGAATGCAATCCTACTGACACATTTTAGAATTCTGAGCTTCAGAACTGTAAGATGATAAATTTGTATTGTTTTAAGTCATTACATTCGTGGTCAGCTTTACAGTAGCAGTAGGAAATTAATACAACTAGGATTCAACCACCTTGATTTTAAGTACAGAATATCAAAATTGTCCTTGTTTAAAAACATTTTGGAGTGTTACCTTATATACCTGTTTGTGTCTATATATATCTGTTAAATAATTAGTTCTATATCATGATACTAGAATATGGAAAATTTAGCTAATCCAGGGTTCTTATTTGGTTCTTTATGTGAAACACTATGTAAAAATAAAATAAGGAAGCTGTACTCTCATGTGGTATCCTCTCATTTTAGCTTGTTTCCTTAAAATTCCACTTAGGAACATACTGCTGTGTTTCCATTTTGAAAACTAGTTATCCTAGGTTAGGGATTCTCAGCTTTGGCTGAGCTACTGACGTTTTGGACTAGACTAGATAATTGTTTATTGTGTGTGGGTGGGTGATGTCCTGTGCATTATGAGATGTTGAGAAGCATCCCGGGGCTCTATCCATTACATACCAGTAGCACCAGATGTTACCCAATTGTAAAAAACAAAAATGCAGTGAGACATTGTCTATTGTCCCCTCGGGAGCTAGTTAGGACCTCCAGCAAAATATGGAATAAAAGAGATGAGAACAAACATCCATATCTTGTTCCAGATCTTCGTGGAAAACATTTGGTACGTACGGTTTGCTTTTCCACCCTCGAGTGTGATGTCAGCTGTACATTTTTTGTAGATATCCCTTTTAAGATGGAGGAACTTCCATTCTTTTTCTAGTTTGCTGAGAGTTTTTATTATAAATGGTTATTGAATTTTATTAAATGCTTTTCTGTATCTATTTAGAAGTTCAGGCCGGGTGCGGTGGCTCACACCTGTAATCCTAGCACTCTGGGAGGCCAAGGCAGGCGGATTGCTCGAGGTCAGGAGTTCGAAACCAGCCTGAGCAAGAGTGAGACCCCCATCTCTACTATAAATAGAAAGAAATTAATTGACCAACTAATATATAGAGAAAAATTAGCCAGGCATGGTAGTGAATGTCTGTAGTCCCAGCTACTTGGGTGGCTGAGGCAGGAGGATTGCTTGAGCCCAGGAGATTGAGGTTGCTGTGAGCTAGGCTGATGCCAAGGCACTTACTCTAGCCTGGGCAACAAAGCGAGACTGTCTCAAAAATAAAAGTTAACTTTTAAATGTTAAAATGAATTCCTGGGATAAAACCCAGATGGCTTATATAACACATATTGCTAGATTTAATTTGACGAACTTTTAAAAATTGTTTACATTTACCTTAAGAGTAACCCTCGTTTTATTACCTTCTTAAAGGTTTGATAGAAGTCATCAATGAAGCCCCATAGGTCTAGAATTTTTACTGTCAGATGTTTAACTATAAATCAATTTCTTTAGAAAGAGACAGAGTGTGTGTGTATTGCTACTTAGTTTATCTTTATGTTTCTTCCTGAGTTAGCTTTAATAGTTTCTGTCTCCCAAGAAATTTTCCCATTTCATCAATGTCAAATTTATTGGCATAAAATTCTGATTGTTATTTTTTTTATTTTTTTATTTCGGCATATGATGGGGATACAGATTTTAAGGTTTCAATAAATGCCCTTTCCCCCCCTCCCCCCACAAGTCTGAGTCTCCAGCATGACCATCCCCCAGACGGTGCACTTCTCATTCATTATGTATGATTGTTATTTTTTTAATGTCCATAGAATCTGTAGTGGTATACCTCTTTTATTTCTGATATTAGTAATTTATGTTTATTGCTTTTTGTATATTAGTCTGGCTAGAATTTTATTTTATTGATTAAAAAAACTGGATTTCATTAATTTTTTTCTAATTTTAAAAATTTTCTGTTCCTTATCTTTGGGTTTAATTTGTTCATCTTTTAATTTTATAAGGTAGAAGTTTAGATCATTAATTTAAGAGCTTTTATCTAAAGTAAAGATTTAATACTATAAATTTCCTTTTAAGAAACAAGTTAGCTTTATCCTGCATACTTTGATAGGTTGTGTTTTAATATTCATAGTTAAAAACATTTTCTAATTTCTCTTGTGATTTCTCCTTTTACCCAAATATTTAGGGATTTGCCAGATATGTTATTGATTTCTCAATTAATTCCACTGTGATTGCAGACATAGTTTGTATGATTTCATTCTTTAAATTTATTGGCATCTATTTTATGGTCCAGAATATTTTCTTGGTGAATATTTTTAGTCCCTTAAAATACAAATATGTTTGCTACTATCATTGCTGGACTATCCAATAAATATCAATTAGGTTAAGTTGGTTGAGAGTGTTGTTCAAGTCTTATAGATTCTCGATGATTTTCTTCTTGTTCTGTCAGCTACTGAGAGAATAAGAATATTCCAATAAGAACTTTCTAATATAACTCCATGTATTCTCCCACTATTTTTATAGTTTCATTTTCACATTTAGACTTTTGAACAACTTTGAACTATGGAATTTCCAGGCATACATAGTAAGATATGGATCTAACTTTTTATTTTATTTCTTTTAGTACCAAAGTATTTCATTATTAATATTTCATTTATTTATTTATTTATTTCAGACAGAGTCTCACTCTGTTGCCTGGGCTAGAGTGCTGTGGCATCAGCCTAGCTCATAGCAACCTCAAATCCTGGGCTCAAGCAATCCTCCTGCTTCAGGCTCCCGAGTAGCTGGGACTACAGGCATGTGCCACCATGCCCAGCTATCTTTTTCTATATATTTTTAGTTGTCCAATTAATTTCTTTCTATTTATAGTAGAGATGGGGGTCTCGATCTTGCTCAGGCTGGTTTCGAACTCCTGACCTTGAGCGATTTGCCCACCTCTGCTTCCCAGAGTGCTAGGATTATAGGCGTGAGCCTATATAATATTAATAATCGGGCCAGGCACGGATTATATTAATAATCCGTGCCCGGCCCGATTATTAATATTTTAAAATAGCACAGCGAAGATGATTGGCATTTAAGAGAAAAATTATTTTAAAGGATATGTATTATACATATCATACTTTAAAAATATCTAACGTAAGTCTTTAAACCTAAAAAGGGGAGAAGTCATAGTGAAGAGAAAATAAGAAGATAGAGCAAGAAAAAGTTTTTGAAAATATTCTTTTTGGATTCCAACACACCTATCCTCTGTATACAGTGAATACTAATACTCTTTTCATTTTGACTAGAATTTCATCCCTCTGAATAACATGTCCAATCAGAAATTATTTTGAAGCTAATTATCTGATTGTCTTGTAAAACAAAACAAATAAATGATAGCTAAATCTATTAAATAATGGTTTACTTTATATAGGTACCTTGTTTCCTGGCCTTTTGCTCAAAGTTAATGCCATACTTTGTTCCTTATTTTAAATTTCTCAGATCTGCTTTTTTTTTTTTCTTTAAGAAATGGGATCTGGCTATGTTGCTCAGGCTGGAGTGCAGTGGCTATTCGCAGGCATGTGTCACGCCCACATTACTATTTCATTCTAGATTATTTAGTGCTTGATTTTTGTGGATTTACTGAAATATATGTTTTTGGTTTTTAGTCACAACTTTTACACAAAAAATGAGCATGCTATACTGTTTGGAGCAAGGAAAGGTCTGTAAATCACTAGTAGCTGAGGACTAAATATATTTGTTTGGGTTTCCTATCCCCAATATCTATGAATAAAAGCAAAGAGAAGAAAGACATTTATGTTTCATGTTACAAATGAATAAGCATTAGCACCATCAAAGAAAATAGAAAGTAATTGTGGAACTTTTATATTTATTAATTAGGCTGTATGAAACCACATTTCAAATCCAAAAGACTAATTTCTATGAGAAATTACATAGTATTTGAATTTTAAGACTACACAATTATCATAGAACAATGGAACATTCTCTAAAATAATTTTCTTTTATCTTCCAAATGTTTACCTTTTAGAAGTAGATTGTTTTTGTTTTTCTTTCATACCGATTTTACATGCGTTGCAGTATTTATTCAAGCCATATCAGCTTTGGATGTGAAATTAAAACACCAACTAGCTGACCCTTCCTATGTAATTTTTACAAATCCTGTTAATCCCTTCTTCCCACCAAGTGCCTTTCAGTCTACTAAGCACAGGGCTCATGAGTCCTCTTGGAATTAGCTGCTGCAGTTGCTGGTAATTTCTGCGACCAAGCCCACTGTTCAGGCTAGACAACACTGCTCAAAAAAACAATTCTTTCCCATAGTCATCTATGCTGTCTGCTCAGTTCTTGTATCTCTGCCTCTGAGGCCCTGCATTTGGGATTTGGAAAAACAATCTTTGCACTCATCAGGTTTAACAGGGCAGTTCTGCTTAAGATGAAATGTTTTCTAGTCTGGTAGTGACAGCAGGAGAGAGCCCTACTGAATCTCCCTGCTTCTTTAGACTTCAGCCCACTCTATCACGCATGCTCCCCCATCAAGTCCTTTGTACCTGGTACTCCTTCTGCTTGGAGTACCAGGGGTGTAACGTGGGTTACACCTGGGTGTAAGCCTGGGTGTAACCTCAAGGTTCACTCCCCACCCTCTGCGGGGGATTCACTGTTTCAGTCTCACCTACTCAACAAGGTTTCCCTGACCATCCTACGAGAATGACATACTGTACCACTCTCCACTTAGTACGGTCCCTATATTTTCTCCTCCATAGAACTTATTTTCTAATATATGTTATAATGTATCTACTTGTTGATTTTGTTTTTCTTGGCTTCTTCCCTGAAATATAAACTCCATAAAAGTTGGGATTTCGTTTCATTCATGTTGGATCCAAAATGCCTAGAATAGTGCCTAATGCTGAGTAGATGCTAAATAAATATTTACTGAATGAATAGTACCTGGAAGTATAGCTTTTCTCTGCTTCCTTGCCACCTACTCAAGCTTCAGGACCTCACAGGACCATTCACCATTAGGCCTTAACAGAACTGGGCCCACTTTTCCGTGGCAGGACCCAATTTGAAACATATGTGCCCTTCGTTTCCCCAGAGAGAAGGTAAGAATTCCTTAGGTCACTTCCCTGCTCTGTTTCCTCTTTCCATGGAAGTGTAGCTTCCCTTCTTCAATTACCCACCCCCTACCCCACTACCAAAGTCCTTTCTCCTTTATTGGGGCTCTAGATTCTGTCCCAACGCCTGTCTTCTGGAGGCCCATGTTTCATATGAGCTATGCAATATTTAAAATTTTTCATGATTATCCAACCATGGAAAAGTTGTTTAATCTTAACCACTTAATGAGGATGAATTAAGAAATATTAAATATATAACTATGTATGCATAAAACTATTTAACCTTAAAATTAATAATGTAATTAACTCCTACCAAATTTGAATAAAATGTCACAACACAAAATCTTTTCAAATAGAGATGTTTTAATATTGAAAAACAACATTACTGGGGTTTTTCTGTATGTATCATTTGTGATATTAAACATGTACTGTCAAATATATATAAGTGGAGAAGAATACAATTTATGTTGTCATGAAAGAGCTATGTTTTCAAAGGCTTTTAAAAAGGTAAAAATGAAAGTTCCTCTTAAAAAAAATGACACTTAAAAGTTAATGGCATCAAAGTCACACTCACTAAAGGAAGAAAATAACAACCAATTTTAAAAGCCATTTTAACATAAACCTTACTACAAATATAATTCTTTTAAACACAGTATATAGAAAAGAGAATAACCTCTAAGACATTACAGCTTTCTTCTCTGGCATGTTCAAGAACAAGTTTGGCTAATGACTGCTGAGTTATAAAATGTCCTACCTGACAAATCCCTCTAGATTGTGCATAGCCTTTTACTTTTAAGAGGTCATATAAAAAGATATAAATCAGTTTCTAGAAGAGCTAATATTGGCCCATAACAAAAATTTATTTTAGGTTATTTTAATACATTAACATAAGGAAATTCCAGTTTAAAAAGCATTTCAAACCAATACGAGGCATTAAAAAATAACCATTTGGTTAAGGTTAATTTTTTAAAGCTAAGAAAACAAACAAAAAAGCCCCCATCCATCTCCCCCCCCAAAAAAAAAAAATCAGCGGTGGTAAAACTGCCCAATTATGTTTGTTTGCTTTTTACAAAAATAAGTTTACCACCTGCTGGAATTCCAGCCCAGGAACCAGCCTGTGAATGTGGGTGGCTCATGGCCCTGTTTTATGATGACAATTGGTGTCCTCTTGTCTCTTCCAGAAGGGTCTGTCTGAAGGTACATTTTGGCTAAAAGAGTTGCAAAAACATATGAATTCAGTCAGCTTTGGTTAAACTAAAATAACCACAGAATTAGAATTCTTCCAATAAAAATAATAAATTTTCATTGCTCTCAAGTAGACAAATATAAACAATTTCTTTTTGATTTCTCTCATCTGCTATGGAAAGCATAATGAGTCTCATTAATGCCTGAAAAAATTCAAAACTTTATGGAATTATTTTGATGGCATAATCATTGTTATACTTTAAATAAAAAGAAAATTATGCCAGAAAGAATAGCATTGTTAAAAAAAAAAATCTAGGCTCTCACAGTTATGGAGGTTTTACTCTTCTCATATTAAAACAAGGGCTTAAGTGAATTTAAGTTTATCAGAATGAATCGATAAAATTATATTCTAAGTTAGGTAACAAAACATCTTTTTTCTTGTGCACATTCTGAAATTCTTCAGTTTAAAAAAATTCTATTACTCTTTAGTTCTGAAGATGAAAGCTAAGTTACTTCTCAGTTTTGATATATATTTTTGGAGGATCTGTGGCAAAAAGCAGTCAGGTTACTGACATAATTGTCCATGGGATCTTACCAGACTTCAAAGATTCTGTTTTCTCAACTTCATTAGCATCTTTTCCAATCCAAATAAATATCTGAAAAATGAAACAATAACAACATGTACTGGTTTTGGAGTGTTGGCTCAGCGGTAGGCCCTATGCAAAGTTCTTCACTCACACACAGACACACACACAGACACACACACACACACTGCTCACTGAATCTTCACAACAACCCCAGAAGTTAGGGAGGTGGAGGCCCAAAGAATTCTAATCATTTCCCCAATGTTTACACTTGTCAGGAGACACCTAAATTTACATCCAGTTTGACTCCAGATTTCACAGTCTGACATTTTATGTTTACATGGTATTTTCTAGTTTGTGAAGTGATCTTTCACGAAAACAACACATTGTCTAATTTTCTGGCATCTGTCCCCTGGGATGGGAAAGCAGTTAAAGGAAACCAAATATTTCCCCTCAAAATATACTTTGACATATTTTGAGATGGCTATTCAGGGGGCTGAAAACAGAAGTAGCCCTGCAAAACCTAGCTTTCGTGGGGGAGATTTGCACGTGTAGAGAAAACTTGTATTGATCGAGCAGGGCTTTCTCTGAGGTCCTCCGTTGTACAGATCTAGGAAAGATTAACTGAGAGTCTGTCACCTTTAAAAGTCTGAAAGAAACATTTCCCATGTATTCTCTAAGGGTTGCTACCTGTGAGGTTTCATCTGTATAACAAGTCCACCCTTGTTAGCCAGGCCTCCTCTTCTCCCCATCCCATAACCCACCTCGCCACACTCCAGGCCCCTCTTCTTTCCATAACCTCAAGCTGGTGTAAAAGTATCAACCATCTGGCCATTTCTTTTGAGTTTGTTTTTGTGTGTGTGTGAGACAGAGTCTCACTGTGTTGCCTGGGCTAGAGTGCCATGGTGTCAGCCTAGCTCACAGCAACCTCAAATTCCTGGGCTCAGGCAATCCTTCTGCCTCAGCCTCCCAAGTAGCTGGGACTACAGGCATGTGCCACCATGCCCGGCTAATTTTTTTCCATATATTTTTAGTTTTTCTATATATTTTTAGTTTCTATATATTTTCATTTATATTTTTAATTTCTTTCTATTTTTAGTAGACATGGGGTCTTGTTCTTGCTCAGGCCAGTTTCGAACTCCTGACCTTGAGCTATCTGCCCGCTTCAGCTTTCCAGAGTGCTAGGATTACAGGTGTGAGCCACCTCGCTCAGCCTCTTTTGAGTTCTTATATTTTTGTATGACTCCTGTGCCTGGTAAGAAATTTGTATGCCTTTTCTCCTATTCACCAATCTGCTTCATGTCAGAGGCAATGACTTTTCAGGGAAACTTTAGGGGGCCAAGGGCCTTGGTCCCTTCAGCAGCATAGAAATGCAAATGAAAAGTATGATTTTTAAAATGAAACCTAGTACCAGAAATATTCTCAGGTATAGAAACAACAGAGTTGGGGTGAAATTTCCTGAACTCCTTCAACTACAAATGAGAATAGTTAAATACTTCTGAATAAGGAAATGTAACTCATTTAATTATTAAACCCACAAAGGTGTTTTATTGACATGAACTTTTAAATCTCATATCAATATGATCCATTTACTTGGGAAGAATCTGAGACTGGATCCTTAATTCAAATATGGCCGTTGTAGACTAGAAGCTAAGGTGTAATATAACTAAATGGCTTCTCGATTAGGAACAGACCTAAAAGTAACAATCTCTGTGCTTGACTCCAAGACTAAGCCTAATTCAGATAAGCATTTCATAATTGTTCTATATGATTTAGTTCATAACATATTTATTTTTCCTTTCACTATTAATTTACATACAGGTTAAAATAAGATGTGGCATGTTGAATCATCAATTGTTTCCTCCAAAATTAAGATATATAAGAGTAACATATTTTACTATGTAGATTCAAAACCATTCTGTTTTTTCCCCAGGGGAGGGGTCTTCTAAGACTCCTTGTCAATTTCAAGAAAAATTCTGAATATTTGTACCCCTGTGGCATTGTACACATTAATGCACTCATCAGTTAAATGAATTATGAATAAATTAGGAGTGAGGGAATTTTACAAATAAAAGGTTTTTTTCCCAACTGAAAAGCCAAAAGTGGAAGCCACGGAATTATTTCCACAGTAAGAAATCAACTTGCAATATTTATCAATTTTATTTTTTGCCAAACTCTTGTTTGCTGAGTTTCTTTTAAATACAGCTTAAATCTCTAAGCCCATTTATTATTAGACTTGCTATTTCTCAAAGCAGGTTCTGTCAGTTCCCAACTATGAATGCATTCTTTTGTGAACAAAGTATAGTTTTACCTGTTCCCAAGCATCTAGTAACATGACATCATCTTCTGCTAAATCATCCTGAGTGAACTCTCCTGGAACCTCTTCAATCTGAAATGTATGAAAAGTCTTATGGCCAAACAGTAAAGCAGTAATTTTTCTAATATATAGGATATAAATGCCATGTATTATTTCAGAATACAGTGAAAATAAAATATGGTAGTCATTGTTTTCTTCCTTTTTAGGTAATAAACATTTAACTAATTGTTCATCTGTTTAATTTGGTATCACAAACTAATGGTATCTTATTTGGCTAGCACAGTGCTTAATATCGCACATTGAATTTGTGAATTTAAATAATTCAAACTTAAAGCTGTTAGAACCTTAGATTATTCTGAGCCTTGACAGGAATGTGGCTATGTATGGCCCTGAGTCATGAGACATGCAGCTGCAACTTCTGCCTTTTTTTTTTTTTCTGTAAATTATTATGAAAACCAAACAGTGTCAGAAATAAGAACCTCTCAGATCCCTACCCTTCCTCCTAGAGTAATAATCTTCCTTGGAATATTGCAAACTATAATCAATCAAATCACTATAATGAATGCACTGGTTGTATACGAAAAATGCTGTAACCCTGCTAAAATTTCTCTGTTTCTGCCTGTATCAGGAAAACCTTAAATTCACTTTGGAATTCTGACCCCTTTTGTTTGGAGTTGCTGTTTCCCAAGAGGCTAATCCTGAAGCTTTGTACTCAAATAAATTCTATATTTAATCATATTTTCTGAATATCATCATTTAAGCTTGATACATTTGAATGCCCAGGTAGGACATATATAGTCTATTTGCCCACAATTCTCTGTACTTCCAGTTCCTTATGACAAGTTGTTTCACAGATTTATGTAGTCTGCATGGTCCATGAAGACATTTTACTTTATGGCCTGAGTACGAAATTGTTTTTCATTTTGTAGGTCCAGATTAGTTTTAGAAAGTCAATAGGTTTGGTCATTTTAATAAATCAACAATTTTCAAAAAGATGACATTATAACATAACATTGCATATGCAAAATTTCATGATTTTTATTTTTAATGGGTTAAATTGTGTTCTCTATAGGTAACATTAAAAGGTAATGGGGAAAGATAGTTTAATCCACCCAATGCCTATGGGCATGTGTTAACTTAAAGTTCTATATTTTTAGAGAATTCTGGATGAAAACAACCTCCCTGATCCACAGGCAGGAGTTTGGATTACGGTTCCCAGTTCTTTACAGGATGCCTCCCTCTGCCATCTGATTTTACAGTGCAGTTGAGTAGGTGGAGGTGGCTGTGCCCTTGGCCGTGCCATATTAGCAAATGTGACTCAGCAGGGCCCTTATTGTGTTCCTTGGCTCTTTCACAGGAAAAACATGCATAAACCCCAACTGCGGCCTGAAGGAGCCTTCCAGCCACCACCCAGCCTAGATTAACCTAGTCCCAGGCAGCCTGCAGACCTCTGAGCATGACAATTCATGACTGTTGTAATCTGATGAGATTTTTGAGACTATTATACAAAACAAATAAATAAACAAAAAAAACTCTGACCATTTAAAGGACAAGGAATTTGTTCATATTATCTTTTTACAGGATATGTACCAATCAAATAATGATTTAAAAAAAAAAAACAAAAACCTTAAATACCACTTACTTGGTGCCAGGTGCTAGTATAAACTTTTGTATGCAATAACTAATTTAGTATTAGCAACAATCCTATGAAGTAGGTACGACTATCCTCATTTTACAGTGGAGAAAACAATGGTACTGACAAAGTAACCAGCCATTTTAAAGTCAAACAGTCAGTATGTAATATCACCAGGTAAGTGGTATCACATAGACAGATTGGTTTTAAAAGCTCTGTCTTTAACTGATAGGTTCTGCTGCCTTGTATGAATCTACACGTGTAAAACTTGCTTTCTCATAGTCATTATAAGATCAAATACTTATTAGCAACAATCTTTTTCCTTTAACTGTGAAGGGAGCAGAAGGGGCTCCATATATCAAACAAGAAATGAGCAGGTATAGAGGAAATGTGTATTTCTATTAAAGGCTAATATATGTGCATAACAAAAAGCCAGATAAAGACTAACAGATTTTTTAAAAACCTGACTGAGAACAAAGCCTAGGTATTTATTTTTGTAAAATTTATCTTTCCTAGAAACAAATACCTAATGTATAGCAATATTAGCAAAAAATATTAGTAAGAAATTATAGAAGCATACGGTGAAAAATACATTGTTTAGATGCAATATCAAATTAACAGTCAAAACAATAAAACAGCAGATTTTTCCTATAACAAATTTAACAAAATACAATAACAATATTCCTATAACAAAATACAGGAAGTTCAGGGATTTCTTGTAAAGCAGGCGAGCAAATTGTGCCCAACAACCAAATATTTATCTCAATGCACTATTTAAATCTTTAATTTTTAGGTCAAATCATTTATAAGCTTCAAGTGGAGCTTATACATGAACAGTTTCTTCATCAACAAATTTTATTTCTAGTAATCAAAGAACCTGGGGAAGTACATAGGAAATTTTCTTACATGTGTATTGAAAAATGAAGTTTGCATTCACTAAGGCATGTTGACCAAATCTATAGATCAAATTTTAAATGAAAAAGCAAAAAATTCATTCTTTTTTGTTTGTTTTTTTTTCAGAGGTATTTAGGCTGAGAAATTCATTCTTCAATGAAAAATTTATGAAAAGCCTACTATATCAAACAGAGAAAGAAGAATTTTTCTGGTAAACTGTGGTAAAGGGCTGTGGACCAAGAGGGTATTTCAGAGCCCAGTATAAAACCACTCTTGTGCTGTTACCGATTGCATGTTTGTTTCCTCCCCAAATTTTTATGTTGAAGCCCTAACCCCCATTGACATGGTAGTAGGAGGTAGGGCTTTGGGAAGGTAAATAAGGTTTAGATGAGGTCTTGAGGTTGGTCATGTGGTTATCAGTATCCTTGTTAGAAGAGAAAGGGATGTTATGTTCTTTTGGCCATGTGAGTATACAAGAAGGCCCGGAAGTGGGCCCTCACCAGACACCAGATCTGCTGGTGCCTTGATCTTGGACTTTCCAGCCTTCAGAAATATAAGAAATAAGTGTTTACTGTTTAAACCTCCCAGTCAATGCTATTTTTCTTATAGCAGCCTGAAAGTTAAGACATTTACACACATACTTCTAATTTTACTTCTTATTTCCCAGAAGTCAAAACCTGCCGATGACTGTAAAATACAACATTCCTGTTGATTCCAACTAATTTACAGGTGCATAAATAGCTCTCCTTTGTGATTTTGCCCAATAATCACAATATTTCTATAATATATTTTTATTCAGTTGACACAGTAAAAATATTTATTCCCCTGAGGAAATGACGTGTAAAATTTACATAGCTTGATCAGAAGCAACTATTGCTGCCCACAGAAGGTGTGAAGTTATTAAATTAGCAAATCTAATCACATACATATTCATACAGCATCTACGGCATGCTGCCATGGGTATACCGTAGCTGATATTTTTAAGAGCAGCTCAATTTATATAGTGCATTACAATATTAAGGCTGTCATATCCATTACATCACTGACCCTTAAAACGACCCTGTGTAGAGAAAAGATTGTCATCTGTGGTTGGCAGGTAAGCTGAAACTGAGAATGAGAACAGTAACACATCTGGAAAGTGTCAAAGCCAACATGGGAATGCCTCTTCCAATGTTGTTAGGTTCTATCTCACTGGTTTTTTTTTTGTTTTTTATTTCAGTATATTTTTAAAGACACTTACGATGAATCTTCCAGTTTTGTTAGAGCAGCCGTAAAGTCGAGGGGGATGGTCTTCAGCCTGGGTTTCTAGTAGTGGTGAGGTCTGGTAGTCTTTTTTTCCTCCAAGGGAATTCCAGAACTCCTCTGTGAAAAACACAGTTAGCTATCCAGTGCATTTTTAGGAGCACATGGTTGGTATTGCTTTACATTAACAATAACATCTCACCTTGACTTTAATGTTAAGAAGTTACTTAAACCATCACCCACTTTTGCAACTAAGGGAGGGTTTCTTAACCCCTATAGCCATTACAAAGTTACTTGTTCATGAAAAAAATTGATTAGCAGTCATATCAAACATAAATTCTGGTGAGTGTCATTGACCCCACGGCACACACCTGGTTCCTCGCCTTCCTGAATCCTTAAGGTTTTGCACTTGAGAACACTTGATACGTATTCTGCTCCTTTCTCCTCCTCCTGGCTAGCACCTTTTCCTCTCCAGATGTAGCCACTATTTTGTGGCAGTTTCAAGACAAAAACATCATTGGAATTCAGTGAATTTGCATCAACATCAACCTAGAGTATGAATATGAAGAGAAATAATACAGTGATTCAAATTCATTGCTGCTCCCTCAGTAGATATGTCCCAGAAGCTGTGACTATGACAAACCATTCACAGCCTTCTGCCCTATCCCAGGAAACTAATTCAGGGCAGCCCTGGAACACCACTATGGTGTTTGAAACATTAGAGTAGGAGCCCTTTGGTCTGTGTCCCTCTAATGCTCAAGTGACCTCAAAACACTAGTAGCCCAGGGCTCCAAGAATAAAATTAATCAAACTTAACTTATAGGGATTAAGGGTTTTGGAAAGTAACAAGGATAATATTCAAAGATACCATAAGAACAGGATGGGCTATAATTGACGATTCAAAAGAGGGCATAGTATTCATAAATGACACAACTAAAGCAAAGATATTAAGTTTTTTCCTCCTCCACTTAAGACACAGTTTATCAAATAATCAAAGGGAAACCTAAATAACATAAAACAGGGAATGGAATCCAGTACTGGCAAAGAGATAATACTATACATTCACTAAGAGATTCTTCAGGCACAGATTAATTATAGCCTAAATTATAAGACACTATTTATGGGGAATTAAAAGCACAGCACTAACATACTCCTTCCTTCCAACTGAGAAGCTGCGGACACTGTCTGGAATCCACCACGTGAGCACAGTTCTAGTCCATGTGGGCCACAGAGGAGTGACAAGGGCCTGGCTGGGTCCAGACTCTGCCCCAAGTTGAAGCTGAAGGTGCAATCTCTGAACAGGGACAAGGCACGTGCAGAGTCTCAGGCTGGGTAGTGAGCCACAAAGGCCCTAGGATGGGCTTGTGTCTGTGACCTTCTGATTTGGTGACTTTGTGTCCATCTCTGTGAGAACTGCCCAGCCATATATGATTGTGCTGCTACACCACTGTGTATCACTTTATGCATAATTGTGGAACTGAGTGTGATGTGTGATTCCAAAGAGCCAGTAACCAAGACTGAGACATTGCAGCCGAGAAGGAAGAAGAAAACAAGAGATTGTGGTGATCTTAAGGCCAAGAGAAGAAAATCTGTCAAGAAGGCTGGGGTGACCTGCTGTGCCAAACGATGCTACTTGGCCAACCACAGTGAACTGCCAGGACGAAAGCATCAGCTATGTGGAAAGCTGAATTTCACTAGGTTTGCTGGGACCCTGTCCCCAGAGAGAAGACTAGAGGAGGAAGGAACAGCTGTTGGAAGTTTTAAAGACATGTCTCAAGGATGGGTACCACTCAGGGAGGAGGCTATGGTACTCTACCAGAAGGAACGAGACCTAACAGACAAAGCTCAAAGGACTCTATCAGATGTGCTAATGGGGGATTACACAAACCAAATCTGGCTTTCAGGGCTTCCAATTTCTAATCCTTGCGTGCCCTTGTTGGTACAGAGGCAAGAGCTGGGATGATGGAGGGAAGGTGGCAAGAGGCCTGTGCCAAGACTGGGGAGAGATCAGGGAGGAAGACCTACAACAGAACATTTGTAAAGCTTTAGCCTACCAGGAGAGGAAGACAGTATACCTTATAAAAATGATCTTGACTAGTGCATTTTCAGAGAGGCTGGGAATGTGGAAGCTGGTGTGAGACGCTGTAAGGAAATGAGGCGATGCAGTGCAAGCCACTGGTGATGTCTCATAAAGAAACAAGTACTGCGGGAGAGATCAGGAATATAACAATGCTACATTTTGGTTGGCTTTTCCATCTGAAATCAACTGAGAATGCCCACAGAAGAAAGCTTAACTGTCGATTTGATAGTTTAAAAAAGTTAGTTGTAAGTGGACATAGCAGAATCTGTGCACAGAATGTTCTGGATGAGATCTGTGTATTAATATATGCTGGCATTTAAACTATATGACTGAAGGAGACCACTATGAAGGGGGCCAAGACTGAGCCTTGGAGCACTCAAGTGCTTAGAGGTCAAGCAGAAGAAGGAACTCCAGCAAAATTGCCCCTAGAAGAGTGACAGGTAGGTTTGGAAGAAATCATGATATTTATGGTATTATGGACCCATAGTGAAAAAAAAGTGTTCAAAAAACAGAAAAGGTTGACTCTGGCAAATGCTGGTGGGAGGTTAAGACAAATGAGATTAGGCCGGGTGCGGTGGCTCACTCCTGTAATCCTAGCACTATGGGAGGCCGAGGTGGGTGGATCCTTTGAGCTTAGGAGTTTGAGACCAGCCTGAGCAAGAGCAAGACCCCATCCCTACTGAAAAAAAAAAAAAAAAAAGAAATTAGCTGGACAACTAAAAATACATATAGAAAAAATTAGCCGGGCATGGTGGCGAATGCCTGTGGTCCCAGCTATTCAGGAGGCTGAGGCAGATGGATTGCTTGAACCCAGGACTTTGAGGTTGCTGTGAGCTAGGCTGACGCCAACAGCACCCTAGCCTGGGCAACAGGGCAAGACTCTGTCTCCAAAAAAATAAAAAGAAGAAGAAAAGAAAAGACAAGACAAAACAAGTTCAGAGAAGTGACCTTTGATTGTGGGACAAGGCAGGTACCTAGCAAACTAGATGAAAACTACTTCACTGGAGTGGTGGGAATGGACACCTGATTGGACAGGCTTTAGAGAGAACAGGCTTAAAAAATAGAGAATGGGAGTGAGTAAAGACTCAACTTTGTTTCAAGACAAATCTTTCAAGCATTTATGCTCTTAAGAAGGACAGAGAAATGATGTGATAGTAGGAGAAGATCAAGATCAGAGTGAAGACAGTTTTTAAAGAAATGATGGGAGGCTTTTGCCATCTTTGTAGTTCAAAGTAAATGATGCAGGATAGAAGAATGAATTAATGATACAGAAGGGAAAGGGGACTACTGCCTGCAATCATGATGAACTGGAAGTGGGATACACGCATCACAAATAGAGAAATCTAGGAACATCCTCAGGAAAGCAAGATAGGAGGGAATCTTAGACAGAAGTTGGGGGCAGGGAGGGTGTGGGAGGAATTTGGCCTTAGAGAGCCAAATTAGGAGCTGTATTGGTTAATCTATATAATAAACATTTATTAAATTATTTATTGATATATCACTTTATATTATTATTTGCTAATTTATGGATAATAATATATTGATATAAATTTATAAAACACTTCATTATTTATATGAAAATGACTAACATAATATATTTATACATTTTAAAATATAAATAAAATTTTAATATTTATGTCACAAAACAGAAGGGAAAGAGATTATGTATGTACAGATGAAAACAAGTTGGTATAATTGCAAGGGAGTAAATTAGGTGATTCATGTGGGAGTATATTTATATTCTCTGTGAATATAAATATACTGGGGGAAGAGGAGGGCAGGAAGGGTATAAAGGATGGGGAGGGTTCACAGATCCAGCTACGGGACTGGAGAATTGCTGGAACATGCACCCTGGGGTAAAGGAGCCACAGGGCAAGAGACGATTGTCAGAGATTAGATGATTGAAAGAGATTTCTGAGTAGGTGTATTTTTTGCCAATGGCAACATCGAGTATAGGACCACGAAGATGTGAGACGAAATGGAGTCAAGGAAAAGGCTGTTGGGAGAGAGAAGCCAGAGTGATGGAGATAGTGAGGCAATGGCTGAAGCCGTCAAAGAATAAGAGTCAAGGACAGGAAGCTCGGTCGAGGACAGCATAAGAGGGCTGGAATAGGGAGAGGCTGATGAGAGGAGAGAAATCAAAGACACAAGGAGGGTACCCCATCCAGTCTACCCCTGAGGCCCTGGTGAGTGGGCACTGGGGAAAACCTAACTTCCACTTGAGAGGGCTGCACAGGAATTGCGCTCAGAGGACAGTTGTAGAGCAATAAGGTGAAGGGGGCAGGTGGCTTCCAGAAAATACTGCAGGTGGAGGGTGAGATGACCGATCCTGTTTTAAGGTCTCTGCAGAATGACCTTCATGGAGGGGAGGTGTTGGCAGAGGGAATGTGTAGAGTGTGCAGGCAGTTTAGCGGTGATGTGGGAGGCTTGGATTTCAGGGGTGACTGAGGTGACTGGGATACAGGTGGGACAGGATTGTCCTATAGGTCAAAGCACTCAGGCATTTAAAAATCTGGGCAGGCTGCTCCTGTTTATACCTGGAGGTCTTATTTTGTGTCTCCATGATGAGGGGTTTGATTTCTATCCCAGCTGCTGTCAGAACCTCTCATTTGGCCAATACAGTGAAGGTTCTAATCCAGTGTGGCGGGGTGAGCCTCCCACATTTGTTATGCTTGTGCGAACAAGGGTCTTCCCACTCAAATGTCCCCAGTGTGCTCAGTCATCTGACCATCACGTGTGATCCGTCTACCTCAGGCCTTTCAAGATAGAGCTTAAGCTGCCTCATTCCTCCGACAGCTTGATTTGTTACAGTATTCTGAAAATTCATTTGTTTGGGTTCAATGCAGTTGAAAATGTGAGAGGCCTGGTATTTGGAGTTTCACTTTTCACTCAACTCTCCTGCTTTTGGTGTTTTTTATTGTGAACAGTGGGCTTGCCAAGTTTTAAAGACCACTATTTGTTGATGGCTCAGGTCCATCGGGAAGTCCATAACTAGGGCATGTTTTATTGAATGTGTGACATTACCTCTACAATCCTGGTGATGGATGCCAGGTTTCTCCGGACTTGAAAGAGGCGTGTAGGGGGAGCAGGTGCCTGACCTCCTTTCTTTGATGTTCCATTCTTGTAAATAATGAGCGGTTTGTCTTTGAACAAACTCAGCAGGTGAACAGGCTCTTTGCCTTGGGAGACTCGGATCTGGGAGGGGGATGGGGGAATTAACAGAAATATAATAGAGAGTGCAATGAAAGTAGGTTATATTTCTAAACATGTTCTTACTTTTTCTTTTTGAAAATAAAAATTAAAAAGTCAGGAGCAGGAAGAATGGTGATTAACAGAAAATATAGGTTTATGATAATCAAGCACAGTTTCCTCATTGACTTCAGAATCTTTCATTACCCCAGACACAGAGTCTCTGACTAGTTCCTAGTTGGGGCAACAGTGCCATACTGCAACACTGCCTGCTGTAAGTCTGTCCATCCACGTCTCCAAAGAGAAAATCAATCACAAAGTGCTGGTGTCTGTGAACTTATAGGAAAATTCCTCTTCTTTCAAGAGCATCAACATTTTACAGATGTTTACAGAAGTACTAGACTCTCATGAGTTTTGGGTCTGCTTCAGAAAGTTAAGAGAAGTACATTCAAAGGCTTCAAAAAATAAGATGACATGAAATCATACTCATTATTTCTACATCCCCATATTTATGAGATTTTAAAAAGTCACACACACAGGAAGATTTCTATCCAAGTATTAAAACCTGGCAAAACTGAACATACTTTCCACTTTTTAACTTACCTATAGAAATGGCAATAGTAGATGTGTTCAATGCAAGCAACTTATTTTTTATATAATACAAAGACTTTTCAGGATGAAGAAACTGAAGAAATAAATGGTAAATTATTTGCTTGACAACACCAAATATTGGATTAGAATTTCCTATTTTTCACATAAACTATTGATGTATTTTTTTCCTTACAATATAGAGCTCAAATTTTGTGTCAGTCCCTTACTTTTTCCATTTGTTTTGCCTTATGCTAAAATCGAACTGTCTTTTCCTAGAAACCAGGTGAACGGGTAAGCCAATGCACTTACCATTATGGAGAGGCCTAAGGGGCATTGAGAATAACTGACTTTGTGAGACTCATAGGCATTCAAATAAGTGAGCAGTAAATTATGGAAATGTTTCTCCAGTCACAGGCCCAGAGCTTGGGATGGGGGTAGGAGGGAATACCCACTTAATTTAGTATTGCACATAACATTGAAAAAACTTCAATTGCCAACATAAGAGAAAGGGGGCCACTGACTAAGACCCATCCCCTAATATGAAAGGAGACTAAGACAGAAAAAAAGGTAGATTAAACAATTTTCAATATTGTTAATATACTCTAGAAAGAAATGTTCAAAACAGCAATACAGCACTTTAGTTTTGTGTGCAGTGTTATAAACTACTGCCACCTGGTGATTAAACTGAAAATTACCATTTTGTTGTCAGGATTCAACTGGTTAAAACAATTTATGGAAATTCATTAATTGGGTAAATCAAATATTCTACTCTGAAATATGGAATAGGTAAGGCACAACACATACATTCAAAGTTTTTGAATAATTTGGCATGAAATATTTAAGGATCAACTTAATGGCAAAGTTGAGTGCATTTAAAGAAGTCAATCAATTTATTAATTTGTTAATTAACAATTAATTAGCAAGTTAATTTGTTAAAAAAAAGTTAATATGCACCTTTACATTTAGATCTAACTTGCTTTATATATCTATTAACAAGTACCAAGATGGCAAGGAAATCAGCTGGAAAATCAAATTCAGCCTCATCTTAGATTTTGTGTTCTCAAGTGTCTGACTTACCTCTCTATTTAATTATTACATTTGAAAGGGCAATTAAACAATTATAAAGATTTGATAAAATAAAATCTTGTTTACCAGATAAACCCTTAGCTCACTTGACATCAGGAATGAAGAAATTAGACACAATTGTGCAAATGCAAAGGGAATCCTTAATGCTGCTATATCAGAAACGTCACTACACTGGCCAAATAAACACCTGCTTTCAGTTTGAACGCTGATCTGGAAGGTACTGTTCCCAATAGATGAGGGCAGACATCTCAAAAACTGGCCAGAGAAAACAGACAGGTGGCGATAGCTCCAGTGCGCAGCAGCTCGCTAGGAACGGGGTGAGGGGGAAGAGTGCACGAGCGCCATCTAGTGCTAGTGTAGGGACAAGGAACAAGCAGTAGACAGACACATTGCAGCACACTAGAGGGAAACAGGTCTCCTTGAACTATGTATTTCAGTTACACAGTAAGGAATTTAAATAAGAAAGACCAAGAGTTTCCTGTGGTTACTAATAAGGATCTTATTAGTAATAAGTAGCAGATACTTCAGCATACACATAAGTAGCAGATACTTCACCATACACATAAGAAGAGGAGCAGCTGAACTTCAGAAAAGAAGACAGAAGGTTGAACCAGGCTGGAAACAGTCCCTTAGACACAGTGAGGAGATCTAGAACTAGATATCGGTATTGCGTGACATTCAAATTTTTATAATAAATAAATCAATACATTAGCCCTTCTGGCTCCCTTTTCTCTATCTCAATTGCGCTCTCTCTCTCTTTCTATTTATATGCAATTGTCATTTTGAATTTAGATTCAATCATCTCAAGTTATTCTTTTATTTTCAGAAATACCCAAAAAATACATCTCTCTCCTCTGTTCTTTCCTCTTCTCTCCTCCCTTTCCCTCTCATTTCTCCCTCCATGTCTTCCCCTTCTCTCTTCCCTTCCCTCCCCTCCTCTCCCTTCCCTTCCCTCCCCTCCTCTCCGACCTCTTTTATTTCCCTTTTCTCCCCATCTTTTTTCTCTCTCCACTCCCATTTCTGTCCTACTTCTTTTCCTCCCCTTACCCCCTCACTTGTAGGTGTTGGACTTTGTTTCAGTAAAGATTCTGGTATCTAAAAAGGAAAAATAAGGATCCATGCTCTCTTACCAAAGTTTATTTCAGTTTCCCTGTGCAAACCATAACTTAAGCAATTTTATGATTTGAGTATAAGATACTCTACTTTTTAATTTTGTTAATGAAAATTATTAATCTGTGCTTATTCTATACTGTCCTATTTCCTATTGCTACTGTAACAAATCACCATGATTTTATTTATTTACTTATTTTTATTTATTTGTTTTTTAGAAATGGGGTCTAATTATGTTGCCCAGGCTAGGCTCAAACCCAGGGGTTTAAGCAATCCCTTTGCTTCAGCCTCGTGAATAACTGGGACTACAGGTGTTGTGACTCAAATTACCATGATTTTAGTAGCTTAAAATAACACAAATTTATTATCTTATAGTTCTGGAAGTCAAAAGTCTGAAGTAAGTACTAGGCTTATTTAGTCACTGGGCTGAAACCTCAGATAACGATTTAGTCACTATGCTAAAATCGTGCTATCACAGGGTTATATTCCTTTGTAACAGCTGCAGGAGTGAATCTGTTTCCTTTTGTAGCTTCTTTTGTTGGGGTGCTCTCCCATCTTCAAAGCTAGCAACTTCTGCCTGAGTATTTCTCAGGCTGCATCCCTCTGACTATCTGCCTCCCTGTTTTACTTATAAGGACCTTGGTGGTTACTGGGCCCACCCAGTAGTCCCAGATAATCTCCTACTTCAAGATCTGCTAGAGAGCAATTTAACTCCAACTCCAACCTTAACTCTCCTTTGCCTTGTAACATACTTGCACATTCTGAGGACTGCGATGGGAACATCTTGGGAATATTTTTCTGCCTATAACATCTGCTTAACAACAGCTGGAAGTAATAACACAGGTAGAACAGTTTTAAATATCAAGTGACTATCATTGGCATATGGTGTGACTCTAATGGGACGATTCTTTCAATCTCTTAAATCTGTTAACAGGTTTTTGTTAATTTTGCTTTTGTGTGCTCCCTCTTTTCCAGAATCTGAGAGAATTAGCATGGCATGAGAGTAGAAATATTTGAATTCCAAAATGGAAAAAAGTTAACATCAAGAAAACATCAAATTCCCATCCCAATTTGAGAGGGGAGCTGTAGCTAGAAATGGAGCTAGCAAGACTTTAACTTGTGTGTTTTGGGGGTAAAAATATCCCAACCTGAACAGCCTGTCCTCCAAGGGACCGATCTAACTGAACAGTCAGGAACGCAGACGTGGTCAGCTCATCCCTTGTGGCATTCGCTCCTTGCCTAGAGGAATCAAAGTAAAATAAATTAGCTTGTTTTCAAGTTTTAAGATCTTCTCATGCAGGCATTACAAGTAGAGACTTAAATTATTATGAAACATCAAGAAGAAACTGTTTTAACATGATATGAGCTGTCAAAACTATTTTTTTCCAAAGTGCTAACATTGAGCCATGAATGGTCCTGTGTATTGTCTAGAAATATATGTGGTAGGCATTTTTATCTCCATTTTAAGGACATTGGGCTTTTGCTGCTTACATAAGTTAGCTAAGTAATCAAGTCCATCTGATTCCAAGTTGGAGCTGCCTATTTTTGGAAAATCATCTCATACTGAAAATAATCCATCTGAGTATAAGAATATGAGCCAAAACTATTAGGCTGGATATTAGAGGCATTTTATGTTTCTATGAATATTTGTGAGCATAGAACCAACTGTCTGGAACCCAGAAAAATCAAGAAAATAATCATCAGAAGTAGGCAGTGGAGAAGTCCTATCTTGTCATTCTAGCGATTCTATAAGGAATTATTAGCAAAGCTGTACAAGAGGCTAATCTCCCAGTGCCCAGATAAGGTCAAAAAGATCAATTGATTTGTCCAGTTCATTTGCAACTTCTCTTCCTAGGGTAGCTTTTGGCTGTAACTCTGTATCACTTTAACCTATAGAGTAACCTTTGGGAGATCTGCTTGTTTGATGAGCCTGTGGAGGAAAAAAAAAAAAAACAAACCAAAACAAAACCCCAAACAGCCTAAGCATTCATTAAGCACTATTTGTTTTTAGCCAACTTTCCCATCTCTATCTGGCAGCCGGAATATTAACCTTGAAATTAGATTTTGAAAATTACCCATGTCTTTCCTTCTGAAACTTTGACAGTAACCGGTTCCATATTCAGAACAGATTAAAATAACCCACCACCTTGGGCAACACACATCCACAACCCTCAACACACTGGGAGCAGGTTGTATATCTTGTCACAGAATTTTTCATTTGGCCAGCATAGGCAAATGGTTGATGTAAAAATGTTCTACAGAGGGGTGCGAAAAAAGAAAAAAAGAATGCACACTTTATAAGAAAATTAAAACAAATGCTTTCTAGATTTCAGTTTCTTGAGCAACAATAATAAAAAAAGGAAAAGAAATTAAAATTAAAAAAAACAAAACAAATGCTTTTCCTAATAAAGATATTCATAAAAAAAGGTAGGCTTTTAATGTTAATACACTAAACTTTCCAGGAGCCTATAATGCTAACAAACACCTCTGGGAGCCACCCAGAGCACAAGGTGGGGGGCAATGCAGAGCTGCTGGTGACCCATGCACAGTGCACAGCAGGTTCTGTTATCATGTACACTACTTCTTGGTCAATCTGTGGTTTCCTGACTTCTCACTTCTGGCTGTTGCTAAAAATGTCTGCTTTCCATTTTGCTTTCATTCTGGAGGAAAAAAATTCAACCACCTAACAGATAATAGCATCCAACTTTTGTCTTCATTTTGCTCTTTTTTTTCTTGGCGTAGTTAAACCAGCAAACCTGAAAAACATCATCAAACTTCGCCTTCTGATACTCTTAACATATACTTGACTATTCATCTGGAACCTTTCTTCCTGTTTCTGTCAGAGTGCCAGGCTCCCATCCACACAGATTCAAACTAATGTGCTTTATGGATCTATGACCCAGAAGGTCAAGTATTCTATAATCGTCGAGCGTAATACAGTCAATCTTTGTTTCTAATTTTGAAATCCTGTGCTTAGGGAAAAAAAAAAAGGAAAAAAGCAATCTACTTTGACATGATTTCTGCTTTATAAACCTGTGGTACTTGTTGCTCATTAAATATGAATGCTGCATAAAAATGAAATGTACCACTTCAAGAGATTCATCATTGTCATTTGTTCAATACCAATTACCTGACCTTTTAGAGAAAAGAACACTGCTGAAATTATTTTTCTCCTATCATTTCAGCATGTAAGTGATTTCAGAGCTAAAAAAGACATGTTTGTATATTCAAAAGTCAGTTTAATTCTAGTTGTTCACCTTCAACTCTGCTTCTTGGACTTAATTTATTCACATCCCTGTATCAAGATGATCACATAAACTGAAAAGTTGTTTTATTTGAAAGCCAGTCTTCAAGAGAACTGCTTATTTTCTAAATGCTTCTTTACTGTCTTTATGGAAGCTTTTGAAGTTCCACTAACTGTATAACATTAACAAAATTACATGGTTATCATATATGATTTTAAATGGCAAAGACCCACAAAAGGGTTCTCAAGTATCTAACTTACATCCTTGATATCTCAAAAATGTGTATACATTTTCATCATAGAAAAGTTGAACACTTCAAGTTAGATAGAAGAAAACTAAATGACCATCCTCTGCGGTCCCATTGCAAAGATAGTAGCTATTAACAATGTGGTGCATTGTCATTGTCTTCTTTTCCTCACTGAATTTTTTACAGTGTGGGCCAAACCTGTCTTTCTCCTGAATTCTTTATCCCAGTAAATAAAACACTACCCACTTATGTTCAGCCCAGAAACCCAGGCATCATCCTTGACTTTGTCATCGTCTCCATTTTCCATAACCAATCTTTCTGATAATATCTCCTCGACACCTTGCAAATCTGTCTCATGCTTTCCTCCCTTGTTGTCTGCGACCTTACACTGAATTCAGCCACATTATCACTCAGCTGGATTACTGCAACACATTCCCAGTGGAATCCAATCCATTCCTCCACCTATCCATTCTTTGGACATCAATAAGAATAATTTCTCTAAAATAAAACCAATCATGTAATTCCTCTTTGCAAACTCTTTGAGTGGCTCCCAATGTGCTAAAAATAAAGTTCATACTCATCAGCATGGTTTATAAGGTCATTCATAATTTTGCTCCTTCTAAATTCTCTGGTTTTATCTTTTGCTCCTTAAATGTGCGCCAGCCATTCTTTATTACACGTAGATTAGATCACACGTTTTCCTGCACTGCCTGGAACAAATTCCTTATTTGCTTACCTGTCTAGTTCCCACTTCTGCCCCCACTTAGATGTCACTTTTTCTATTAACAGTAGTCTATCTTAGTCTGTTTTCTGTTGTTTTAGTTATTCTGTTACAGAATATTACAGTTATTCTGTTACAGAATAACTAAAACTGGGTACTTTATAAAGAAAAGGAATTTATTTCTTAGCTTGATGAAGGCTGAGAAGCCCAAGGTCAAGGGGTCTCATCTGGTGAGGGCCCTCTTGCTGGTGGGGACTCTCTGCAGAGTCCTAAGGTGACACAGCACAGTATCACGTGGTGAGGGGGCTGAGTGTGCTAGCTCAGGTCTTTCTTCCTTTTCTTATAAAGCCCCCAGTCCCATTCCCATGATAACCTATTTTTACCATAATCCATAAATGGATTAACCCTTTGCACTAGCTTGCTTTTTTTCTCATCATCCTCTCGACATTATCCACACTTGACATCTGAGTACAAAGGGTTAATCCATTCATGAGGGCTTCAGTCTCTCAAAGGCACCATCTTTTAATATTACCACATTGGGGATTAAGTTTCAACATGAGCTTTGGAAGGGACAAATATTCAACCAATAGCAGAGCCTTTCACCAACAGCCTAGGAGTGAGGTTGGTGGAGGAGAGAGAGATTGTCTATAATTACCCGAAGAACACTCAGCTTGATCTTATCTTAGAATACTTTATATTGCAATAAAAATGCCTGTTAGTCATCTGCTTTTCTTTAAGAATACATTCTTGAGGGTACAGGTCTTTTGTTTTTTCCCCCACTATTTTATCTCCAGCAACTAGTACAATATCTGACACATATAGTGCTCAATAAACACTTCCAAATGATTTAAGAAATAGCTACATTTATTCATAAAATTTTTAAGCTGATTTAATACATTTTAGTTATATCTACATAAGTATTTATGCAGATTGTAAATCGTTAATTTCTCAAAACATTCTCCTGAATTGCTTCTTTAGTCATTTTTTGTTTCTTCTAAGTGCACAATCAATTTTTTACACTCAAAGAGAATTAAGAGCAAGACGATGAAACAAAATATAAAAGAAAAGCTGACTGGGAATAATTAATTTATACCTATCTAGGCCTTATTTTGCACAAACACTTTTCTGAATTAAAATTTTAGAAAAGGAAGTTGCAAAATAAGGACATACCTACCCAGTATAGATATACTCAGGCCTTAGAGTTAAAGATCTACAAATCAAGATTTGAAATGTTGCTTCACCAGTTACAGCACTTGTGACTTTGGGTTAAAATACTTAACCTGTCTAATCTTTCTTCCCTTTTTTTTTTTTTTTGGAAGATAGATAATATATGGAAATATCTTGTACTTTGTTGGCAAAAACATGCTGCTCAAAAAAATGGTTGCTTTTGAGATGGCATCCTAACCACAGAGCTAAATAGCTAAATACATTCATCTTGGATAGGATATGAAGTGATTGTGGGGTCAGAAATGTCCCTGTACATAAGAATCTCACCACCAGAGATTTTTATTTATTTAGTATGGGTGAGGGCATTTAGATTTGTAAAATACCATTCAGGTTATTCCAATGTACAACCAGAGTTTAGAACCACTTCCTAAGGCAGTGCTTGTCAATCATTAAAGTACATATGAGTCACCTGAGGACTTTGCTATAATGCAGGTTCTGCTTTAGTGGGTCAAAGGTGGGGCCTGAGAGTCCATATTTCTAACAAGCTCCCAGGTGACAGTGATGTTTCTGGTTCCCAGACCACCCTTTTGGTATCATCCGATCTCCTGAACTTGGCTGGGGCTCAAAGGCACTGAGCAGTGTACAGGCCAGACCATGGGAATGGATGTTTTGCATGTGAGGCTCACCAAAGAGAAAAATCACCATGTCAGTGGAGGCCTGCCTGAATATGTGTACATTCAATATGCCTATTAAAGGTTGCCATCACCATGTAGGCTAAGGTAGGATCCTGCCCTGCCCTTGTAACTTCTACCCACATTTCTCAGCTTTAAGGTCTTTTTTGAGAATTATTTTCTTTTTTTCAGGCTTCCTAACAATATTTTACCTGGTTCACTTAATAAAAAGAGAATTTCACCTTCTATGATTTGTTGCAGAATCTCTATCCGGTGAAAATAGCCCATCATGGTGTAGACCCTTAAATTACTTGGTTGGACATCTGGTTATTTCCTCCTTGAGTAGGATGTTAGTACTGACTCTAAGTAAACCTAAACTTCAGTTAACTCAAAACATTATGCAAAACCATGTAAGATGTGCATACAATGCCATATTTTCTCCATTATTGTGAATTTAATGTAAGCGAAGAATAAGGATGCATCAAGTTGAGGTCTCTAGAGTATGCAATGGAATCACAAATCATATCCCCTAAAGGGTTTGCCTCCTTGCACCTTTGCAGCTTCAGTAAGGATAGGCCTTGGTGAATTTTACAATAAAAAGACATAGTACCCAACACTTGACACTGCATATAAGATGAGATATTCAACTACAAATCCACTAACAGAACATTACTGTTTAGAATAGTAAAACTTTTTTCCTAGACTCAATAGGATGATTTTTATCTAACTCTTCCTGCTTGTGGAGAGCAGCTACAAACATAGTCAAAATCATGTCAAAGAGAAATACTATGTGCATGCTGTACAAATCTCTCTGGGGTAACTATAGGATTATTTTGTCCCATACTGCATGGAATTTAATACTTTGGAGTAAAATCTGGCCCCTGTGGAACATGAGATCTTTGCTAGAGGTAAACTTACCAAGTGTAGATAATCTGTCCTCTGGCATAAGTATAGAGTATAATGTAGCAGTCACCACCATAGAATTCACCATATGAGTCTTGGTCAACTGGGATCCTACCATTGCTTTCTACACGCCAAATCTGAAAGAAATGAAATATACATACTAAACTAAAATTTTCTTGATCTAATAATACTTTTCATAAGCTTTAAATAATTTTTGGCTCAAATTTAATACTGAAAAACTTTTAAATTATTTTTAACTAGATTACAAATTAAGCAAAGAAATTTTTATCAGTTTGACAATCTGTTGACTTTTTAAGTGCTTTTATATTTCGTTTGCTTTCTCTATAGTATTTATTATAGCTCAGTTCTGAGCCTGTCGATTAATAAATATCTATTGTTTGATACACCAGTGAAAATAACCAAACACTCTAGTGGAATAAAAAGCTGCAATATTTAGCTCAGAAATATATCTCAACTTTATAGAAAATTTTTTTCATCAGTTATGAAATATTTTTTTTCTTTTTCCCTGTGCTTTAATACATGAGATTATTATTTTCCCAGGTGAGAGTTGGCAGACTGTGACCAAAAATTAAAGATGCTCCAATGGAATGAATGTTTGAGTTCTCCCAAGATTCATGTTGAAATTCTAACCCCCAATGCAATGGCATTAGGTAGTAGGGACTTTGGGAGGTAACAAGGTCATGAGGGTAGAGTCCTCAAGATGGGATTGCTGCCCTGATAACCAGACACCTCTCAAGCTCCTTTTTCACCATGTGAGGACACAGTAAAAAGACAGCTGTCTATGAACCAAGAAGTGAACCGCCACCAAGCACTGAACCCATCAAAACCTTGATCTTGGATTGGCTAGCCTCCAGAACTGTAAGAAATAAATGCTTGTTGTTTAAGCCCTTCATCTATGGTATTTCTGTCATAGCAGCCTGAACAAGCTAAGGTAGGTGTTAATAGCATGACTTTTATTTTCTTTTTGTTTTTTTTTTTTTTGAGACAGAGTTTCACTTTATTGCCCAGGCTAGAGTGAGTGCCGTGGCGTTAGCCTAGCTCACAGCAACCTCAAACTCCTGGGCTCAAGCAATCCTGCTGCTGCCTCAGCCTCCCAAGCAACTGGGACTACAGGCATGCGCCACCATGCCCGGCTAATTTTTTCTATACATATATTTTAGTTGGCCAATTAATTTCTTTCTAGTTATAGTAGAGATGGGGGTCTCGCTCTTGCTCAGGCTGGTCTCGAACTCCTCAAACGATCCGCCCACCTCGGCCTCCCAGAGAGCTAGGATTACAGGCTTGAGCCACCGCGCCCGGCCATGACTTTTATTTTCAAAAGGTGCCATCCAGGCATAAGATTGAAAAGACACAACAAGGGATAAAAGCAGACGGAATTACATTTATTTCACCTCGTCATCTTCATTACAGATTATAAAGACTCTCCAAGTTGGAGAGAGGAGAGTCGTAGATGAAATAGGAGAGTAACGAATGAGTGAGAGGCTGCTAAGCACTTGTGTGTGCACATTTGTGCACACACACACCTCCTCCCCATGGGTCCTGGGGATGGGCCGGGGCAAATCCTCCGCTTTGAAGTCTTCAAGGAGCCCCGTGGAGCGCAGCAGTGCAGTGCTGTCAGAGAGATGCCTTCGTATGCTATCCTAATGAGCAGAGGAGAAACGGCAGCATGGCCTCATTATACCCAAGAGCCTAGAGAGAGCCTCCAAATTTCAGCAGCCCTAGGGTGGCACAGGAGGACTTCTCAGAGATGTTGTGATCTGCAATGGAAACTGCAGCCGGGGACAGAGCCGGTGCTGGGAACCAGGCCTGCCACGAGAGCCTTCTGGCTGTGTTGCCTGTGCTGAGCTCCAGAAAGGATGTCTGAGCAGGAGCCAGACCCACACCCGAAGTTTATACCCCCTCCCACAGCAGCCATGAGGGACATTTGTGACCTTCTCCCCTGGCATTTCCCACTCACCAACCTCTGTGCACATTAGAATCACACTCATGTCTTTGAAAAGAGGAAAAATTATTTCCCAAATTTCTTCACCATATACTTTGGTCTAAGCATTGTGCTAAGACCTAAGACTATAGCAATAAAATATTTAATTCCTGTCCTCAAGCGACTGATGAAAGAAACCTGTAAGTAAAGGAACAATTCTGTGGCACTTATATGATAAATTCTGTGAAAAATATCACTAAGGGTTGAGCACAAAGAAAGGTCATTTCAGCTCTGAGGAAAGCCCTCTCAGAACAGGTGTGGCTTGTGATTGAACTGAGTTATCAAGGAGTGTGGGAACATTAGCCAGATGGCAGAGGGGAAGAGTTATGAAGCTGAGAGGAGGGCAAGGGTCAAATCATGGAAGGCCTAGGTAAAGATGGATGTTTTCGAGAAAGCTGTGGGAGCCATCAAAATATTTTAAAATGGAGAGTGACATCATCCAGTTCTCATTAAGTTAGACAATTCAAGAGTGGATTGAGTATGACTTAGGGAGAATGATTATGGGATTTTTTTTTTTCTAGCAATTTCGGCCTAAAATGGAATAATCAACAAACTCAATTCCAATGCTCTAAAAATATCTGCGTTTTTAGCACATACTCATGACCAATTTGCTTTCATGAATTCCCCCAATGTGTGGGAGAAGGAAAAACTGACAGTGGATGGTGCAGCTGGAGCAGCACATCCTTAATGAACAATCTCAAAACATGGACTTTTCTGGAGAAAGAACAGTTCTCCACCAGGTAACAAAATAGGTGGGTTCCACGTCAGGTCTCTTAAGATGATAAATAGGTGATCTTCCACAAATGTAACTTTTTGGGCTCTCAACATAGACATTTGTAAAATGGAGATGAAGGTCAGATAATACCTCTTCCAGCTTTAAATTCTGTGTTAGTAGATAGTGTTGTACCACCTTTATTACTGAGCAAAATTCACATTTGAAAATGTTTGCAGTTCCCTGAAGTTATATTAATATTTCTACATAAATTATCTTAAATGGACTTGATAAAAACAAACAAAAACAGGTAAATACCTCCACTTTGCCAGAACCATCATCCACCATATTGTGCTGTGCCGCCATCTGCGGGGAACTATGTAATTTTGAAGCATCAAATGGAATTTGTTTTATTTGAGCCACTTTCTCTGTGACATAGACCTTTCCAAAGCCATCGCTTTGCTCTTTATCTTTCCAGTCCTTAAAGAACTGTTTGAAGATTGGTGTTTCACCTCCTTCTGGAAGAACTTGAATCTGAAATTTAAAGACATGATAATAATAAACAGAAAAATAAGAGATTAAGGGAAAAATAAGAATCTAGTAGTAGAGAAAGTACCAAGGAAATAAAAGGATTATCCTGGTTTTTGTGATTACAGATGTAAAACTTAGAAGCCTATGAAGCTTCAACAATACAACCATGTTTTTCCTCAAAGTTAAAGTAATTGCCACTGAATTTGAATGTTTGAAATAAAAATAAAGTTCTTTCATATGTTACCACTGCAGTCAAGTAAGTTCGCCTTTCTACATTAGGGTCACAAGAGATCTGTGACCCGGAAGAAATTATCTCATTGTGTCAGGACATAAAAATGAAGAGAGTAGATGAGGCTGAGAGATTCAGAGGGGTAAAGGGGTAATTAGCCAAGTTAGCTAAGTTGATCTTGATGAAGATAAATATTATCTTATCTGGGTCTGCACAACTTGCTCTAGGCATAAACGATAAGTGCTCTTAGTTAATTCAACTGTAGTTTATTATCTTGAATTAAAGACTGTAGAGGAAGTGAATGGGTAAGTGGCCCTGTGGATCTCCTGATCTCCAGTTTCTGCAAAATTCTATCCTCCACACAGGTAAAGTACCAGGGACATAGGACAGAAGATTGCACACACTCAAGTCGAGAATGACTTCATATACATAACAGACATTACTGTAAACTATTTTTTTTTCATGAGTTTTGTGGAGGCGTCACAAGCTCCTGTGCTTTCAAGTTTTTTTTAGGCATTTCATTTTCACACATACTTGAGTATTGGTGGGATAATTCATTTGCTGTAGGAATTCTTCAGCCGTTTTCATTGCAGCCTTCCTCTCCTGGGGATTAGCATTTTTACCTAAAATACAAGGTAAATTAAGAAGACAACTTCTGAGAGGGAAGACATACGATTAAGGAATACTTGTGTACAAAAATAAACATAAATTAATGTAAATAAAGTAATTAAAAGAATAGCAAAAATTTCTTAGCATATTAAATATATTTAACAATGCAATAATGAATGCTATTTATGAAAAAAGCTTCTTTTTATATTTTCTGAGTGCTTTTTAAACTCAATAATTCCTGGTAAATGATGCTGGTAGGAGAAAAATGACTGCATTTTACGGGACACAATTAAAGATCAATTCTTTCTTTTTTTTTGAGACAGAGTCTCATTCTGTTGCCTGGGCTAGAGTGCTATGGCATCAGCCTAGCTCACAGCAACCTCAGACTCCTGGGCTCTAGCGATCCTTTTGCCTCAGCCTCCTGAGTAGCTGGGATTACAGGCATGCACCACCATCCTCGGCTAATTTTTTCTATGTATTTTAGTTGGCCAATTATAATTTTTTTCTATTTTTAGTAGAGAAGGAGTCTCGCTCTCTTTTAGGCTGATTTTGAACTCCTGACCTTGAGCGATCCTCCCGCCTCAGCCTCCCAGAGTGCTAGGATTACAGGCACAAGCCACCGTGCCCAGCCAAGATCAATTCTTAAAAGTTAGGCTTTAAAAATAAAAAACTGAAGAAATATTTTCTTTACTCTTCTGAGGAAATATCTACAAATCTGAAATGCAGCAATAATGTCAATGGCATTATTTTACCTTTCCATACGAAAATTTGTTTTGCAGCACCATGGTCCAAAATAAAGCATTCTTCAGAAAGCAGCATTGCCATGGAGAAGGGGTTTTCTTCTGCCACCACAGTCACTGTCATGGAGCCACTTGCATCTGAAACCTAATAGAAAAACCATGAGCTCCATAGTTTCGTTTTGGGATGATAAAGATGTTCTAAAATTAGATTATGATGATGGTTGCATAATTCTTTACATGTAATAAAACCTTACACTGTGCACTTTAAATGTGTGAGCTTTATGGTATGTAAATTATACCTCAATAAAGCTGTTTCAACAAATTTAAAAAGTCCACAAGCCCAAACTTATACCTCAAAAGGTTTTTTAAAGTCCTTTGGAGTAAAAGAACTATGAATAAAAAGTTAAGATTGACACTGTGCCTAAAACATCACAAGTTAACAGTGACATTAATAATAATAATGATGGTTAACCTTTACTGAGATGCTCATATGTGCTAAGCACCATGTGATGAACTTTACATGATTATTTCTCTTAAATTTTAGAGCAGTCTTTTCAAGTAATAATCTTCCACTCGTTGTATACATATGAAAAGCTAAAGTTTAAACATTCTTTCAGTCAACATCTCCTGAGTGTCCACTATATGCCAGGCACTTTGTTAAGGAAGGTGTCGATATATTATAATTTATACATAAAGATTTTTTTCAATATAGTACACGCAATTTAAGTACACTTTGTATAAACTATCAAAGTAAATTTCTTCTGTCATGTTTGGAAATGACTGCAGAACATTTTTTTTTTAATTTGTAGGTGGTCTTAGAAAATTGAAAGTGATATTAATGTGCAGGTTAGAATTCACTGGTTTTCCAACGCCAGCTTGAAGGCTACAATGTAATTACCTGGGCACTTGCTAAATATGCAGATTCCAGGGCCCTCCCTAGATCAGTGGTCAGATTTTGCAGCAACAGGGTAGAGTTGGAATTCTGGATTTTTAGAAAATGCCCCAGGTAATCGTGCTTCCCAGTCTTGCTTGGCAACCCCAAATTATTTTCCAATGGACTTAACACTTTAGATGTGTGTAATACATTATAGTTCCACTAGAGGAAGCCATGATTCAAGATTAACATTTTCCCACTTAAAAATATTTCTTTAGTCTATAATGCCGTCTAAGAGGGAGAATAGTTTTGATTGTTTTTGATTGATGATATAACATAAAAAGGGGCAGTATTTAGTAGAAATGGTCAACATATTTCCCTTCACCATCTAGAAATAAAAGAATAAATTTCTCCACTATGAAAAGGAAGTTACGCTGCCCAAGTTAGTAGCTTGTGCCCAAGTTAGTAGCTTGATCTTCATTTAAAATCACAGAGTTTCTCAGCTAGAAAGACCCTTAAAGAGCTGCAAATATAATTTTTTCCTCTTACAGATAAGAAAACTACAAAATTCTACAAGGAGATTAAGATCTGCTCCGAATCACATGCAAACGAATTTCCCAGGGGAGGGAACACTTGAAGAATCCCATTTTAGCAGTCTCCTTAACTGGTATGTCTTGTGGCTTTTGTTACCCTCACCAGCAATAAAATCATAAAATTATATAGTTGGAAGGAACCTGAGTAATCATCTAATATAATCTCTTTTTGTTCAGGTAAGAATACTAAGACTTTGCCCAAGGCCGCATAGCCAATCATTTGCCAGAGAGCTGACACAGCACTAGGTCTGCCAATGCTCAGGACAGGGCTGTGTTAATGCCATTTCTTCTAGCTATTTGATTTCATAGCTTTGCCCACCTGTAATAAAGAAAGCCTTCATTATAGCTAAATAGGATGTTTTAAATACAGTGAAGATTTTATAATATGATCAAGATTATAAAAGACATGATATAAGAAATTAACATTTTAGGCTAGATGATTTAAAAAATTATTAGAAAAAGCTTACAAAATATTTTACTCTAGACAAGAAACATTTTATCGAGTGCCATATATCAAAATATATTATTGCAAGCTAGCACAGTAACAATATATAATTTTATGTAAGTCATAGCAATAAATTCATTTATTTGTTGTTGTGAATAAAAATAACAAAAAGTAATAAAAAGAATAATTTTAATAAATATAAAAGGGCAAAAATCTGATTCTATCTACACATTTCTATTGGAAGGCAATGAGGAGAGTTATCAACAGCAAAGAAGTCTCTCCAGAAACAGGCCTCCCTAACTACATCCAGTCCAGCAGAAACAATGGAACTTATTAGCAGTGAACTCACCATGTAAAGTTTAGCCATTTTCCTGTTACTTATGTCTGCTACTATGTCGTCTTCATTGTCTTCATTTCGAATCTCTGGCTTTTTCCCTAAAGCCTGGAAAATGGTGAACAATGGATGAAAGATAAAGACTTCTCATTAAAGGATGCAGAGTTTAAAAAATAGTAAACCATCTTACATTTATAAAGACATCGAATATAAAATATTTGTAATTAAAATTATCAGGTTCAAACATTTCTCATCAATTCATACAATGTAGGCCTTTTCCCATGGGTCAAATCAATCAATGGCATTAAGTAAACAAGCACTGAGTTTGCTGGTGATGTGAATTTCTAAGAAAGCAAAATCCCAAATTTGAAAGTTTAGGTGTCCATATTATTGAAAACTAGCAGGAACTAATTAAAATATGAGTTCAAAATTCAGTTCTGCAGCAGAATTGCTTCCATGACCTCTGATTCTAGATATGACCTATAAGTTTTATTAATTTATTGTTATAAAGATGTGGATCAAAGTTACTATTTGAGGGTAAAATGCTATTACCATTATTGACATATTGTAGGATAGATAAAATGCAAGTTCATGCTTTGTTTCCTGCTGTATCCTTGGCACTCAGAACAGTGCTTCAGACATACTACATGCTCAATAAGTATTTGTCAAATGAATGAATAAATATATTTATATATTCTTTGCATATGTGATGCAATCCAAAAGTTCAAGTAACATGTTTTGTAGAAAATACATTTGAATCTGCTCTTAATTTATGTTAAAATCACAACAAATATGTCTATAAGCACTTTAATTCTTTAAATTAATTGATACAAATAGCATAAAATGTTAGTCAGGAATAAAATATAAACTTACTCCAAATAATGTGATTTTCATTACATTATAGATATGAATTCATATAAATTTCATTATAGAGATGAGGTTTAGAAAATGCAAAGAGGTGTTCATTAATAGACAAATTCCTTGTGTAATGTGTTTTATACTCAGTAGTTCTTGCAATACATCGCATAAAAATATAAACTGTTAGATATTACACAACAATAAAAATGTACATAAAACTTGCATAAGTACAAGTACAATCTCGAGTTTAGATATGCATCAGAGAATTTACCTCCTCTGGGAACATGCCCATCTTTTTGTTCACAGTGTGATCAATAAAATGTTTTAAAAACTGTACATGCTAAATGATAGTAACATAGGTTTTCTTTTTTGTTAAAAGTAGGATCAAGCCAAAAATTAACACACTTGCAACCAAAAGCCTTTTTTTTTTTTTTTTTTTTTTTTTGAGGCAGAGTCTCACTTTTTTGCCCAGGCTAGAGTGAGTGCCGTGGCGTCAGCCTAGCTCACAGCAACCTCAAACTCCTGGGCTCAAGCAATCCTCCTGCCTCAGCCTCCCGAGTAGCTGGGACTACAGGCATGCGCCAACATGCCCGGCTAATTTTTTCTATATATATTAGTTGGCCAATTAATTTCTTTCTATTTATAGTAGAGATGGGGGTCTCGCTCTTGCTCAGGCTGGTCTCGAACTCCTGAGCTCAAACGATCCGCCCACCTCGGCCTCCCAGAGAGCTAGGATTACAGGCTTGAGCCACCGCGC